>JAQOWM010000282.1:0-5000 GCA_029041755.1 Resseliella maxima
ATAAAAAGACTTCATCTGATATACCAATTGTTGATATTTTGTTTTTGTTTATTATTAAATTTTGTTCATTTCATGCACGAGATTAATAATCATCCATATTGTACGATGTTTAAACTGTCCAGTATTCCATTTTATATGAACACCGTTTTCTTTTTTTTCGTATCAAATAAATTCGTATAAAATTAGAAGATGAAAATTGTTGGTAGTTTTATTTGGATGAAACGACGCTGATTGATCCCATAATGGATTATGGAAATATAGTAACTTATGGTTGGGGTGCTTATAGCACTCAAAATCAACTCAATCGTGATCTTGTTGCTGACAACTATAAGATACAGTACTTCTTTGGTTTAAAACGTAGTGAACATTTTACTGAATATCGTGAACGTTTGAATGGTTTGACCCCTGAGAGTAGATCAAAGCTACAATCGATCGTCTTAATATTCAAGCAGTTCTCGAAAAAGTCTCCTAAATATCTGAATCACATGTTTATTCGTTGACCAGCAAACTTACTAGCTTACTAGCGAACAAATATTGGCATACATTTAAGTTTCGTAATTAATTAATAAATAAATATATGAAACAATTGTTTACCATTTTTTGGTGAAGCTAAATTGTATGTAAGCCATTGTGGCATTCGTTTTATGTTTTTACCAGATATCCGTTAATACTGAACGCGTCATCGACTAATAACTTTAGCATGATGGTCAGCATTTGATCCGATCGGAAAAGCATAAAAAATCGATCGGTAGTTTTTTTCTTCCTTGAAATGCAACTTTCATTTGACATGCCAATATTTTTTTTATTTGGAAAAAAGAGAGCGAAATTCAAATTCGATATAATTGCAAATATTTGAATCAGAGGGCGCAGAAGCAGTTAGTTGCTTATTTGTACTACCGTCAACGCCGTGTGCCAGGACCTCAATTACAAGCAAGTCGACGTTCACATCGCAAACAAATTTTGCCACCAAGCATGATGTGAAAAACATCAATGTACCAGGTATACAACTATGAAATGAGACTTTTTTTTCAATTTCAAATGTTTATTAACAAAAAATAGTAACAAATTTATTCTTCAAAGTAATGGCCATTGCTAGCTACACATTTTTCCCATCTCTCAGGCAATTTGTGGATTCCTCGCCAAAAAAATTGTTCCTCTTTTGAGCCAAACCAGTCATCGACCCATTTTTTTACATTTTCGTAAGAATCGAAGTGCTGCTCGGCAAGTGCGTGTCCCATCGATGAAAATAAGTGGCAATCGGATGGAGCCAAGTCTGGTGAGTAAGCCGCATGGGGTAGTTGTTCCCAGCTGTACGACTCTATCAATTCCCGAGTGTCCTTCTTTCGGTCTGGTGGTGCATTGTCATCAAGGAAAATTACTTTGTGTTGCCTAGTTTGATATTCTGTGGCGTTTTTGACGAATTGCACGATTCAAATTGGCTAATTGTTGTTGGTAGCGTTCACCAGTTACAGTTTCACCAGGTTTTAGCAGGTCATACCAGATCACACCACGGTTATCCCAAAAGACACAGAGCAATGCCTTCTTTCCGAAGCGATCTAGCCTTGCAGTCGATTTTGCACGTTTGCCGCGCCGAACGTACGATTTTTTTCGCTTGGGATTCTTGAAATATATCCACTTTTCATCGCCAGTCACGATTCGATGCAAGAATGACTTCCTTTTGTACCTGGCGAGCAGCATTTCACAAATGGTTTTTCGGTTTTCTTGCTGTCTTTCAGTCAGTTCATGTGGCACCCATCTTCCCACCTTTTGAATGTATCCGGCTGCTTTTAAACGTTGGGAAATGCATTGTTGGGTTACATTTAATTGTTCTGCGAGTTGTTGTTGCGTTTGACCATCATCTTCATCCAGCAATGCTTCCAATTCGGCGTCTTCAAAATTTTTCGGTGGTCTGCCACGGTCTTCGTTTCTCACGTCGAAATCACTACTTCGGAATTTTTCAAACCACCTGAAGCACTGTGCTCTACTTAGAGCATGTTCACCGTAAGCTTCTATAAGCATTTGATGAGCTTGAGAAGCGTTTTTCTTCAATTGATAACAGAAAATCAACGATGTCCGCAAATCGTTGTTTGAAGGCACGAAATTCGACATTTTTAAGAGCGAAAAAAATGGCGTTGTTGTATGAAACGTCACAAACAATGAACTGAATATTGTTGACAGATGACAGACGAAAAAATCAAGACATCTGGGAAAGTTTAAAAATACTCCTAGCGACATCTGTTGCTCAATAGCTAAAAGTCTCATTTCATAGTTGTATACCTGGTATTATCCAATAACATCAGGATTAACAATTGAAACATCCGAAATTGATGGCTCACACGTTCCCTCTCCCCGACTAAACACCATTATTCATGACGAAAATTCACATTTTCTTGAATCCGCAATACCCATGAGAGCGACAATCATTTTTGGTGATTACGTTGCATCATCCAGCCACATCATTCGCAGACGTAAAGTAGATAACAAGAACGAAGCTAAGATCAGTCTTAGTTTATATGATATTACACGTCATACAATACCCCGATACCCCACCGAAATCCAAGTAACCGACAAAGAATTACTTTCAGGATTTTCATTAGTTAAAGGAGCAACAATACCGCATTACGTGGTTAACAAGATCTCATACTCAGGAGACCATTCATGGACTAAAGGCTCTATTTCCTAGGGCCCGATTGCAATCGTCGTCGATTTTAAAATCGGCAATGAGTTTTCAAATCGGAGAATTTTAATAGAAATAAATGGCAAAATCGTCGGCCGATTTTTTTAATAGAGCCTTAAGAAACGAGTCAGTGAATACTTCTCAACAAAATTACACGTATGGTCAAGTTATAGATGGATTAATCGCACTTATGCGAACTCTGCTCTATACTATAAACACATGTAATTTTTAAAGAACTTCCGAACAATTTACGGAAGATTCCCACAAACGTTAAAATGTCCACAACTCCACAACATATGTAATAGAAGAATAAGACACAAAGAACAATCAAAATTAGACAACCATGGTTTTAAATTTTGACATTGATATTTTTTAATTAAAAGTTAATTATTCTTATTCTTATTCTTATTTATTCTTTATTTAGTTTATCTTTTTACATAGCAGAGGACCATTTTTGGGGAAAATCTCTGAAAAACCCCCATAAAACGTTATAATTTTTATTAATTAATATAATTTTATGAATAAAAGATTTTTTTTCCTAAACAGTTCCGATAATATTAAAAAATTTGGAACCAAGCTTAGAATTATTTTGTGCTCTAAAACTCATGCCAATTAGTTATTAAATAGTATCATAAATTACATAATTTTTTAATCTTTTTTTAAACATATTTAATGATGTTGCAGTTTTTTAAATTCTGTGATAGTTTATTAAATACAGTCGGTATCAGTCTTGAAAGAATGTTTATGCCAATATTAGTACGATAAGTTTGTTGGTAAAAATTATTTGAACTACGCGTTCTGTGATTGTGAATTTCATTATTTCTTGTTAATGTTATATTGTTCTTGATCATATGATGTTTTATTTTATAAGCTAGCACTGCTGTATCATAAGTTATAATTTGCTTAACGTTTAGTATGCCATATTTTAATCTTATTTCTTCAGTACTCAATCCCAAAGCGTAATAATCACCAGGAAAAATTGACCTCAACGATTTATCCTGTGCAGTTTGAACATTATTTAATAAATTTTGACCTGCTGTATGGCCCCAAATTGGAGACATATGCGATAAATGGCTGTTTATATGACTGTAATAAATGGAAATAAGTGTTTGTTCATTAGCTGTATTTCCTATTCTATGCAATACACCAGAAATACGTGAGATTTTGCTACAAATCTTTTCAATTTGTAGGTCCCATTTTAAATTCTGTTGTAACGTAATACCAAGATATTCAAAATTATCCACCTGTTTAATGCCAATTTTATGGCATCCTGCTTCGGATGAAACACCATACATTTGGTTTTTTTTAAGTTAAGAGTTAATTTGTTGGCTATGAACCAATGAGTTAGAACATTTAGATCTTCGGTCATTAGACGGTTTACTTCGTGTATGTCATTTCCCTCATACAAAATTGCAGCATCATCAGCAAACATTGTTATTTTGCCTTGAAGTTTTAATTTGAAAATATCGTTAACATAAAAAAGGAAAAGTAACGGGCCAAATGTGCTGCCCTGTGGAGTGCCGAAATTAATTGAGCTAAGATCACTGTTTACTCCCATGACCGATACATATTGAGATCGATTTGACAGAAAACTACTAATTAGAGTAGCGACATGACCCCTAAATCCATATAAATATAATTTATCTAAAAGAAGCTGATTTGAAATAGAATCAAAGGTCTTCGTTAAATCAAGAAATATGCATGTTACAATATTTCTTTGACTCTTATCAATATGCGTTTTTATTTGATCAGTTAAATTGATTACAGCTGAAAGAGTACCGGATCTCTTTTGAAATCCAAATTGATTGGTATGTATCAAATTGAATTTAGTGGCAAAGCTTGAAATTCAATCACAAATACATTGTTCAATTAGTTTAGAAAAATCAGAGAGAATGTTGATTGGTCTATAATTGGATGCTTGTAATGAATCGCCCGATTTAAATATTGGTACAATTTTCGCAGATTTTAATTTACATGGAAAGTGTCCGCTAAAAAAGCAATTGTTTATTTCTATCATTAGTGGTTCGGCCAAATTATCAATGCAATTTTTCAGGTAATTAGAAGCAAGAATATCATTTAAATTTGTATTCGATTTGATTGATAGGGCACGGCTTGTAATTTCTTCAACTGAGACTGGAAATAGTACCATTGAGTGAGCATTATTTACAATGAGCGTTTGAAAATTTGGTACAGTAGTTGGTATATTATTATAAAGTTCTCGTCCAATATTGCAAAAAAATGTCATTTTTTTCATTGGCTTTGTTGTGAATGATCTCGTTAAAACATTTCCATAGTTGTCTGGGTTTTGAGATGAATTGGTTCA
>JAQOWM010000282.1:10000-37500 GCA_029041755.1 Resseliella maxima
AGTTTGAACGAGTTTGATAAATAAACTACGCAAAATACCTGAAAATAAATAATTCGTTTTTAGTTGATTTTTTTCCTCAAACTATAAAAAAAAAATATTTTTCACCTTGCGTTTTATGCGTTTCATTTGATAAAATCAATTGCTGTTCCAATGCTTTCGTATCTGAATTCATTTCATTTAACTTAGCTGACATTCTATTCGAGTCTGAAATTATTTCATTTTTGGTCAAATTTCTTAAAACTGAACTCAGCTCAGAATGGATCATTCGATTTTTCGAAATTTTCCCTAAAATTTCCTTCGCTGAATCATTGGAAATGGTCATCTTAAGCTCTTCAAAGCTGAGCAATAGTGATTTTGTTTTTGAAAATGAATTGGTTTCATCTTGTTTATCGCAAATTGATATCGCAACATGGCTAGCCAAATCAAATTCAGAATTTGTACTACAATTTTGAAGTTTCTTTATAAGGCCGGTTGCTAAAATAAAATCGGATTTTTTTATTTCACCTTTAAGGTAATTTGTTAGTGTTGCTTGAAAATATACTGAATCAATTTTATTGGTAAATAAATGAACTATTTCAGTGGCCTCTTTCAATTTTTTCATATTTATAAAATGAGAAATCATTGTTGAGTTCATCATCTTATCATCTGAGCGAACACCTGCATCGATTAGGCCTTTTATTGTTTCAACTGAATTTGTGATCAAATTTGTTCGAGGTGCAATCCATCGTAAGATATTGGCCATATCAAAAACTATATTTAAATTGTTTGCAAAATTCACAATATCCAGGACTTCATTTGCATCATTGGCCGATGCAATTAATGGCTTAAAATAACTTTCGTTCAATTGTCCATGCTTAGCCATTGCTTCGAGAAATTCTCGAGCCATTGGTTTTTCGAATTCAATAATATGATTAAAGCAAACTTGCATAGATTGGTTATTTCGTTTAGTTTCGATTAATGTATTACAAAATTTTAAAATATTTGTAACACTCTCATTGGCCATAATCATTGTTTTCATCAAAAAACTTCCATATTGGTCACTTGGCTCAATTTTTGGCCCCGGTAAATTGCGGATAATTAATTCATAAGGATCCAATTTCGTATCAGGTGCACGATTTTGATTCAATTGAACTATTTCATTGCAAATTTCTTGTAAATTTGAATCAATTAATTCTTCATTCCGAACATTATCTGGCAATAAACTGATGCACTTTTTGATTAATAATTGATTGTCTGTATTAACTGCGCTTCGAATTACAGCAAACAATTGTTCAGCATTTAAGTGTTTTTCATCAAGGATTTCCAATGCTTTGTCATTGTTTCCATCGATAATCCATTTTCGAATTGATTCTGTGATTATTTCGGCCTTTGATGCGGCTTGATCGGATTTGATACGGCTTGAGATCGGCTTGAGATCGGTTGATCGGATTTGATATGAATTTCGTAATATAGGCAAATAATTTCTTGATGCGATGCTAGAAAAACTTTGATTGATGTGAATGATTCGTCTAAATAATAACGTATGGCGAATCACACCATTTAATTTCGTTGTTAAAAGTGACATTTCAATTTTTGATTTATTTTTCTTAGCGTAAAAATTAATAATTTTTCAATTTATATTCAAAAAAATATTACCATTGAGAGGTTAATTCAATGTTATATAAGAAAAAGAATAGACTGTCAAGAAAATGACAGCAGAGTATTCAAATGTTATTGACATTGTTGGAGACCTTGTGGAGCAATTTCTCCAAACTCATGCAATTGAACTGATAATTTTTCAACTATGCACTCTGAACATCAATAGTTCTATTAGTAATAGATTGCGACACTGAATGAGCAACATTTCAATCTATGTTGAACATTAATTTTCCTCAATTGTCATGATTTATTTCACCACGAAATAAATCCACCGAGATATTTTCTTTTTGTGTAGAGAATGGAAATAAATATGTCAATTTTGAATACACTTGCATTAACATGAAAAGCCGTTTTGAGTGAAAAATCTCAGATCACCGATGATCTCATCCAACAATTGAATACTCATTTTTATTTGGAATAAAATGCAACTTATCAACATATTGTAATAGAAATAGTTCTATTCACGAGACTTGTATGACAAAACATTTTTGCAAGCGAGCCAAAAAAAAAAACTAAAATAAAATCCAAGCGTTTCGTTTTTATTTGCAGTAATATAATAGAATGATATTTTATAACGAGTCATTTCATGATTATTTAATTCATTTCATGTTTGTTTACTTCTCTAATTAAGTTATGTTATTTATTATTCTTATCAAAATTTGTAATATCACGTTCGAATCCGGCAGGCATATGTGGTTTATTATCTGACTTATTGTTCATTTGAATTATGCTTTCCGCCTTTATATTTAAAACTTTTTTCAAATTCATTCGAGTTTGTCCATTGTTAATTTCACTCGCAACTACTGTACTAGGTGCAATGCTTGGCGCTGAAATATTATGACATTTTCCAATGTTCATTTGGGTGATTCCATTGTTTATTTCACTTGCAATAATTGTACTTGGTGGAAAGCTCAATGGAAAACTTAGTGCTACACTTGGTACATGCGTTGATAATGCAAAACGCTGCTTCTCCGGATTTTTTTTAATTGCATCACGTGCAGTAGAACCAGTCATAACCGTAGATCTTGACGATATTTCATTTTGCGTTGTTGCATCTTCATATGGGATGTCGTATTTTAATGTAATTAAGCACATATCTGTGAATAAGCAAATGAACATTTTTGTAAATTATTTGTCATCAATTTTCAATAATTGAGCAAACATCAATCGGCAAAAATATTGTTCCCTTTGCATACCCTTTTGATCAATTCCGTTTGAATGGCTTGTTTAATAGAAATGCATTTCCAAAATCGGCAATTGAAATTGTATTATTTTTTAATGCTTGAATAGACAAATTTCCAAAATAGTAATCATTTCGTTGCTCTTTAATGTCATACTGTACATTTAGAATGTCTTTATCGTTGAGAATTTGTTTACATTGATTGATTGCTTTTGATGACCAATTTTCACATGGTTGTAGCACCGTTTCGTATATATCATAATCTAAAACCTATGCGTAATGATAAAAAATAAATTCACAAATTCAAACAATCGTATTTTGTTATTTTTTTTTTTTTTTACAAGACTAGCTGGACTAATCCTATAGATGCTGCCCCGTTGAACACCGTTCGCCTTTCGATCAATTAATTCTTTTGTAAGTGGTAAAACATTTTTGTATGATTTTTGAAATAATTTTCCATGATCGATTGCCCATAATTGGTAATTTCGAATGTGCAATAAATTTATTTACCCCATAAGCGGCTACAATGTCACCCTCAATTGGTATGAATTGTTCAATTTCACCAGTATTCTTCCGGGCATACATTGAAATTTCATCTTCAATTTCTTGCAAATTAATGTCATGCAAATCATCATTAAATTTCAAATAAAAGCAATGCGGATCAATAAAGTGTGTGATGTGTATATCGCGTGCCATTTAAAATATTTTCAATATTATACAAATAAAATTGACAAAAAGAATACAATTCAATAAAAAAACAATTGAACTATACTTTATTATGATTACTTGTTTATTAAAATTCTGTGAGTAATTTGCACACACTATGCACATACATCGGGCAACACACGAATATGTACTAGAATGAAATTTTTCATACGGTTGTGACATGACGAATACTTTTGACATTACAGACATTTTTTTACAACCAATTTTCTTTGCTGTTGTCATTTGTTATTCTAAATTCATTATCGAAAGCCAATCCTTGCTTTTGCCACCAAAACAACTTGATTATCAGCGAAAATCTAGTTTTTTTCTTTTATCTCAATTGAATTATTGTTTAATATACACGAATAAATTATAAAGTTCATCGTCATAAATTGACTCACTGTATAAACAGCTTTCGTTGAAAATATATTGAATTTTCTTAGTGACAGAGCAAAATCTAGTTGCCAAACAAGGATAAAAATGCAACGAGGTTTGTACGAACTGAAATTTGGAAAAACAAATTATTCATTATGCTTTGTATTCGATGTTGTGAGGTTTCTTTGCTGTATATTTCTGTAAATGTAAACAATTGTTGCTTTTTTGTATCAAAAGAAATCCATTTGATTTATGTTCTGTTCAAAACAACAGAAATCAAACATAACCAAAATCTAACTAGTTCAAGTTATCGCATAAGATTCTATTGTCAAATTCCAATTGGGATCAAACATATTAGTAGAATTACAATTCATTTGTTTTTTTCTTTAAATTTAATTTGAAATAAATAATCCAATGGGAAATTTCAATCATTTCAGCTAAATATGTAAATCATAAAGGTCGAAGCCGTCACTTTACCATTAGAAGAGCAGCGAAAGAAAAAAAAAATCAAACGTAATTAAAATCATTTTGATATTTTTTTCGCGATAGTTAAATTTATTACAGAAATATCCGCCTCAATATCATGAATGTTTATGTATTTTTATTTTTTCAATCAAAATTCAATTTTCCAATGGATAATAATTAGTGTTATCATAGGTTGCTGGGATATTTTTTTATTTTGAGCAATTTAAATTCACAGTTAATTTTTGCAATAATTTTTTGTTGTGAACTTTTTGTAAACATTTTTTTTTTATAATCCAAATCGTGCCGAAAAGGTGACAAAAATTGATATGAATGCGGCGGGTTTATCGAAATCAGAGCTATCACGACGAGAACGAGAAGGAAAAGCAACGGGCTCAAGCACATTATCTAAAGCTTCATGCTGAAGGTAAAACAGAACAGGCACGAGCTGATTTAGCACGATTGGCAATAATCAAACAACATCGTGCGGAAGCAGCCGCTCGACGAGAAGCCGAAAAAAATGGTATTTATTGTTTTGACATTTTCAAATATATTTCGAATAAATTCTTTATAGCAAAATGTATTGAATGTTTCAGGAAAAGAAGTTGAAGTGAAGAAAAGTGGATTTAAGTCTTAATAGATTAGACGGATTTGGTTACTATTCTAATTACAATTTTTACTGTTCAAACTGCTTCAATACGTAATGAAGAAAAATTGAACTCGAACATATTGAAGGAATAAAATAAAAAAACACCAAACTAAACAGATAACAACATTCAACCGTATATTGCTCATAATTTATTTTTTTCAAACATTTGGTTTTTGAGAAGGAGAAAATGAAATCAGACAACAAATTCGATTGACAAAAAATTTATCTCTTTAATCATGTTCAGAATATCTGTTACCCGCAGCTTGTATTGATATCAATATAATGTAAAACAAATGTTGAATTAAATAAAGAGCATATAAAAATCTAGCAACAATCTCATTTCTATTAATCTATAATATTTTTAACGAAATATATTTCTAAATGAATAATTTCAAGACATTGACACCACATATACCCCTTTAGTTTTCCAATACGTATTCCTGATTCTTTTAATCGAAATCATTCTTATTCATCAACTACAAAAGTGAAGCCGTTGATAATTCAAATATCCGTTAATCGAACCATTCGTTTCAAAGTTCAATGAAAACATGTACATTCCTTGGACAATTAAAAAATTCTCATTCAATCTTAGAATAATATGGCGAATTATGTTAAAACAAAAATTTCCAGGCACATTTTTTTTGAACTCACAAGATGAAAGAAAGAGTCTTTGAAAAAGAACAAAAAAAAAAAAACATATTAAATTACCGGTTTTTTCAATTGGGCCCAATTTATTTTGTGAAGGTGCCAAAGAAAACATTTTTGGACGACCTCTATAGAAACGAATTCAATTTCATTCACCCAAACGATAGTTTTTTTTTTCTATTTTTTTTTTTTTTTTAAATTCGTATTTAAATTGATGTTCACCCGATGCATGAATATTGTTGACTTTTGTATTTCCCTTTTGATTACCGCATCATTAGTCGGCACACTCCCTTATTTACTCTTTTTCTCCTGCTCTAGCTCTTGCTCTCTCTCTCTCTCTCTTGCTCGCTCTTTCTCTCTCCTTCTCTCGCTCTCTCTTGCTAACTTAAGATCTATTAGTCGCTCTTGTCGGTTTTGGCTTCTTTTCTCTTTCTCCTTTAAATGAATTCTTTAATTGTCATCTCATTCTCTCTTTCTTTCCTTCGCATTTTTTTATCCTTCTTTCTTTCTTTTCTTCTTTCATTTGTCTCTGTATCATTTATATTGTAAACGAAATTCATTCGTAATTGTAGTGGTCGGCAAATCTATGCGATTGTATGCGAAAACAGTGCGCACAATACATTTACTTCATTTTAAGTGGTCGGCTAAATAAACAAGCGTCGTCACGCGTATGACATAATCTGCATATGGCTGTCTGCTTCGTCGAGCATATATTTTCAAACTACTTCGAAAAATTAAAATTTCAATAAGGATATCAGCAAATGATCAACAAAAAATTTATTGAAAATGATAGCAAAAGTGATCGTTCGGCTTTTCTCTCGTTTTTCTTATTTCTCTCTCTCTCTCTCTCTCTCTCTTTCTCTTTCTTTCTCTTTCTCTTTCTCTTTCTCTTTCTCTCTATCTCTCTCTCTCTCTCTTCTATCTCTCTCTCTCTCTTTTCATCTCTCTCTATTGCTAACTTACGATTTTTCGCAATTTTCTTCTCTCTTTCTTCCTTTCTCACTCATTAACTCTTTCTCTCACATACACATTCATTTTTTCTCCTCATACTCGGTCATACATTGTTTTTTCTCATACTTAATATCGCTGTCTGCTTCGATAGACGAATATGCACCACAGGCGATTATTTTTACGCCTAAATTATTCGCCAAGCTCATCATCATGGCTTGTCGTCATCATTTGTCCAACAATAATAAAGATTCAATTTTGGTTTTTTTTTTTTTTTCGACGAATACGTTTATTTCGCGAATATTGTCAAGTAACGGGTGTCTTCAAAAGTTCAATTGGCATCATTTTGAATTTGTATATGTTCACAATTTTTCAAACAATTTCGAATTTTAATTGGAAATGTTCTAATTTCAAAATTTAATTTAATTGGAAAAAATGAAAAAGAAAAATTGCAATTGAAATACCAACATGTATACTTTGGTTAAAATATGTTAAACATCACCCTGTAGACCAAAAAAACACATTCAATTCATATGGCCAAGTCATGCAAATCACGTGTCGCATTCACGCTCGCTAAATCGTCGTTTATTCAAAATCATTGCAAAAATTTCGTAATTTATTGTTAAATTCATCTTAAAAATGAACCAATCAAAATCAATGAAATTCACAATTTGCAAAAGGAAACAAAGAAAATTGTTGTCGCGTCAAACAATAATAATTCATAAAAAAAAAAAGAAAAATTCATTGTGAAAAATGTTTGCGTTGAAATCTTTGAAAATCGATTTATTGCGCTTTTTAGCAGAAAACCAAAATGAAGAAACAAATGAAAAAGAAATGAAAAGAAAAAAATTCGCGAACTACCGTTTCCTTTGTCGACGGGCAAACATTTTTATTTACGAACAATCACATTCACATTGAACAACATATGTATGACGCGAAATGAAGAGCATCTCTATACGGTGTGTGGACAGAATTTCGCGCGCGCAATATATTCGCAATGTTGTCATTAAGTTCGCGGATTTGTTGTTAGTGTGCTTGTGCATGTGTGTGTATTGAGAAGCAGGCAGGCAGACAGGCATGCATGTAAGTAAGTGAGTGAGTGAGTGAGTGAGTGAGAGCACAGTTTGCGGCATGTATGCTTGTGTTTGTAACATGCGAAGCTCTCGCAATTGGCACAAAATTACTTGATATAATGGTGGTGTTGTTGTCGCCGCCACCAAAATAAAGGAACGAAAAAGAAAAAAAAAAAAAAAAAGAATTTTTTAGCGAATTTGGTGCGTGTCTGTTCGGATTTTATTCTGTATGCGATGAATAGAGCGTGTATGAGTGAGTGAGCGAGCGAGTAAGCGAGTGTGCGAATTTGAGTTGTCATTTTATTTCATTGTACATTACATATATGTATGCAAAAGAGACCGCATCGCATCCATTCGAAAATGGATTCATACAATGTGAATTAAGCCAAGACCTATCTCTGTCTCTGTCTCTGTCTTTGGTTGTTGTTGTTGTTGTTTTTTTCCGTTTTCAATTTCGATTCGATGCTATTCTGTTGTGTTTCATTTTCACTTCGTCTGTGTGCATGCGGCGAAATCAAGCCGAATATACATGAATCTATTGAATTGAACAAATGTTGTGTAAGGTACAGGCACAGTCACAGTCACAATCGCATCACAAAATTAGTCTATATATAATGCTATAACGATACGAGGCAATGAAATTTGCAAACCGTATCCACACATAGTCATAATCATACGCGAAATTTCAAAGCAATATAGAAAAGAGAAGAAGAAATAAAAAAAAAAAAACAGCACACAGAAAATCAAATAAAAACGAAATCAAACCAAACCAAATAAAAGAAATACACAGCGACAGCAACAATAACTAGCGGGCTCGAGGAGGACAGCAGCAGCAACAGCAACAACAACAGCAGCAGCAGCAGCAGCCATACCAGTACCAGTGGCCAAGAATTTGACGAGAGAGAAGAGAGAATCTGAAAAAGAAAGAAAGAAAGAAAGAAAAAAAAAAAGCCAAATCACATCGAATTCAACTAACTATAAAATAAGTATGTAAAGTTGGAGTTACTATTTGACTGTCTCACTCAATTTAAACTCATCATCAGCCATCTTTTATATTCGGTTTTTGTTGTTGTTGTCATCTTCATTGAGCTGTCTTGGCCATTTGAAAGTTCTCTTTCTCTTTCTCACTCTCCCTTCGACTTTGCCTCTCTTTTACACCTTTTTTTTCACTTTTGTCGTGCGTGCTCGCTCATTTATTCTCATTTTCGTTAAATGTTGTTGTTTTTCCTTTCGTATATTCAGTGTTTCTGCATACAATTCTTCAACAACGGGCTCCTATAGTGTGCTATAATCATTTCTCTCTCTCTCTCTCTCTCTCTCTCTCTCTTTCTTTCGCTATTTATTTTGTTTGCGGGTCCGTTGTGTGCATTCAAAACTAAAACACCAACGAGAGCATCTGACAGAGGGTGGCAAGAGCGAGATAGGAAATGAATCAAAAATTTAGCAACAAGAATTCAGAATTTAAACATTTTTCGCCTTTTTCTGCACTGTCGATTATCGTTGTCGATTCCCTTTCGGACTTTTGAATTTCCTATTGCCTAGTTTTAGCTGTGCCGCGTTTCCACATGAACGGGATTCTTTTTTTTTTCTTTTCTTTCAAACATTCAATTCAATTTTTCACGCACATACACATTTGAAAAGGCCGAAAAAGTGAAAAAAGAAAAATTCGTTTGCGTTCTTGATCGCGTCTTATTTCATTTTTATAAGAATAAAATCCATTTTTTTTTTTTTTTTTTTTTTTTGGTTTTTGTTTGATAATGAGAGGTCGATAAAGTTTTGATTGGACAACAAAAGCAACGAAAGAAAAGCGAAAAGAGAACAAACCCAAAGAATAGAATTCGGACAAAAAAGGAAAGAGGTAAACAAACAGAAAATAATGTGAAAAAGTGGGAGAAAAATGTTGCCACTAAAGGACAGTGGGTGACAACAATTAACAAAAAGTTACAGATACTGTGAGTGAAAGAGACAGAGTGTGTGGTGTGTGTGTGTGTGTGTGTGTGTGTGTGTGTGTGTGTGTGTGTGTGTGTGTGTGTTTGAGATAAACAGAATGCCAGAGTCAATCACCATCGAATTGAGTCAGTAAGACAAATCGGACAATTAAGTGAAAATATACCGCTAAAAATCTGAATTGATCAAGAGGAAAAAGCCCTCGCGACCAACGATTTTAGCACCAACAATCATCATTTCAGAGAGAGAGGGAGAGAGAGAGAGAGAGAGAGAGAGAGAGAGAGAGAGAGAGAGAGAGAAAGAGAGAGTAACGTATAAGCAACGCGCAAAAGGAAAACCAAAGCAAAAAAAAAAAAAAAAAAAAACGAAGAAAAATACACGCTCAAGAATTTTTGAAATCGCAGGAGAACACACCAAAAGAAAACGAAAAATAAAAAAAAACTTTAATCGCAACAACGACGAAGAAAGTGAATTCTTCTTTTTGATTTTATGTCATCGCGTTTGCTTTCTTGTTCAATGTGTTTGAGTTCGATGCGAGTAAATTGTACATATTTTTTTCGTTTTTTTTCTTTTTTGTTTTTTTTTTTTTTTTTATTTTGATTGATTCGTTCATTCGTTCGGGTCGGTCGTTCGGTTGTTCAGTGCAAAATTTGTAGTTTGTGATTTGCGGTGCGTGTGCATTGAGGAAAGATGATGATTGTGTCATGTGCGTATATTGAAAGCGCGTGTCATTGTGTACGATTTGTGCACAACTAAAGTAATTATAGAGTCGCAAAATTAAATGGTTTTTTTTTTTACTCTTCTCTTTTTCGTCTGTCGCTTCGATTTCAATTGTAATATAATTATCATTACGGCCAATTAACAATGGATCAACTGACAAATTAAGACTACGAACAGTGAGAAAATCAAAAGCAAAAAAAAAAAAAAAAAAAACATTAGACGATAACGAGAGAAAGAGATAGAAGAAGAAAAAAGTGACACAAAGAAGAAGAAAAAAAAGTAGAAAGAAAGCAACGCCGCGCGAAGCAACAAAAAGAAGAAGAAGAAGAAGAATCGGCAAGCGCGCAAATAAGCAAAAAAAAAAAAAAAAAAAGAAAGACGAGCGCAAAAAAAAAGTATAACACACCGAGTAAAAATAAATATTACAAACACATGTGTTTGATTGTGCCGCTGGGTTGCTTCGATTCACTTTTCAACACGTATAATTTTTAGTGCTTGCTTTTTGCACTGCTTAATATTTGTGTGTGTGTGTGTTTTTTTTTTTTTATTTAATTCGAAAATTCGGAGTGTTTCTTCTTGAGTTGTGATTTTCTCCCTTTGTGTATGTAGATTTTATTATTGTTTTTTTTTATTTTATTTTTTTTTATTCACTCGTTCTGTTGCTAAATTGTACAAGAGCGTGAGAGTAAGCGATATGAAAAATGAGAGAAATAGTGAAATAGAAAGAGAGTGTGTATATTTTCATATCTTTTGATCGGTGGTGTGTTGCTATATGCGATTTAATGTGCAAATAATTCGTTTTCGGTGCAACTTTTATAACCAAAAAAAAATTTTAAAAAAAACGAAAAAAACAATTTTTTTTTGTTGCAGTATGTTCAATCATCGGAATTATTTTATTTAAATGAACGATTCAATTGTTGAAATGAACGATTAGTGTATATTATGCCGACAAACAGCGAAAAACCTCATCTAATGTAAGTACGTAGACAGACGTCAGTCAATATTTATGTGATCATCTAAATAAAATGTCAAACATCTGAGAAATGCTTCGAAATCGTCGATTTTTTTTTTCCTTCCTTCTACTGTCAAATCTTTGCCGACCATTTTTCGGGGCCGATGAGGGTTTTTTTTCCTCGTCTTTCATTTGAATTCATTTTTTTTTTTTTTTGTGTTCTGTCATTCTTTATTCTTGTTAGTTGGCCATTAGGTATTTTGGTTGATTGTATTGTAAACCAAAATATTTTCACACATTTTCAATTTGTTTTGATGTTATGTGCATAACCCCATGCAATGTTTAGCTCAACAATCTCAAGTGCCTGAAATAGCGAAAGAAAAAGGAACAAAAAATAAAGAAATAAAATATTACGAAACGATTTGAAACAATTAAAACAATTCCGCAAACGTAAATGATTCGGGTTCGAAAAGGCTCGGAATGTCAAAAAGGATTCATTCAAATTCAATTGCATTGAATGTGTATGCGCCATTACATTTTATTTCAAAGAGAAAGAAAAAACTCGCACACACAATATGTAATCTCTCTGTTTTGTTGATGTTGATTAATCAATCGGAATTGTATTTTTTTTTTTTTTTTTTTTGCTTTCATTTCCATTTGCAATTTGACGTGTTTATCAAATTGATTTCAGCAAATGTTGCTGTTTTGTATCGTTTTGTGCAACCAAAAATGTTGTGTTCATGTGAGGTGATTTTATTTTTTTCTTTTAGCATGACAAATTTGTCATGAAATGAAACAATCAGAATTGTGCTGAAATCTAAACAGTTACTTTGGTGCGATATTTAATTTCATTTTTTGGCAAACCAGAAAAATAAGAACAAACGACAAAAAAGTGACAAAGAATGTGCAAAAAAAAAAAAAAAAAAAGAGTAAAAATACACAAACAAATAACATTTATCAACAACATAGTATAAACAACATTTTATTTCCGTGCATTGTTTGATCATCCGTTTTGTCTGAATTTTTGCTTTCAATTTTATCTGATCTGAGAGAATTTCGTTGTTCTTAAAACGAGTTCAACTAACACACATTTCAATTGGAATTTAACATTCATATTTCAACTGAAACATTCAAAATGTTAAGATGAAAAATATTCTTTCTTTTTTTTTTTTTTTGCTAAATAGAAACGAATTGATAGAGTTCAAGAAGGGGAAAAAGAAGATGAAGATGTAAAGAAAAAAAAACGTTTGAAATTCCATTCCTTAAGGAAAGACCAAAATTTCATATGAAAATATATTATCGCTCAAATTGACCTAAAAGGAAACGGCTTAATTAACTTTAGTAATCGATATCGATTGCTATTTCATGTCCAAATCAAGAAGATAAATAGGAATTTTGCACTCTAACATATTAAGTTTATCGGCAAAGCTTTTTTGCCAAATTGGCAAAAGTCAATTTGTCATTATAATTTGAACAACAAATCAAAAGAAAAAAAAAAAAAAAAGAAGAAAAAAATAACAACATCGAGGCAATCAATCTCTCTGTGTCATTTGATCGAATAAAAAAATCCATTCGAAATTATGACATTATCTATCGCATATCTTAAGCCGTTTTCTATATTACTCTTTCTCTTACTCGCTCATTCTTTCTCATTCTTTCTCACTCTCTCTCTCTCTCTCTCTCTCTCTCTCTCTCTCTCTCTCTCTCTCTCTCGTGGGATTTCGGTTTCTCTGCTTCTTTCTCTTTCGTAAGGTCTTTCTGCCTCCATTTCTCGTAGGCTCTCTCTCTCTCTCTTTCTCTCTCTCTCTCTCTCTCTCTCTCTACTTCGTAAGCTCTCTCTGTCTCTCTCGCGTGTTCTTCCTACCCCTCTTGGGTTCTAGCACTCACTTTCTGTAACTCATTGGCATTCCGTATCCTCAGTTGCCCTTCTCTATCACAATACCAAATTCACTTTCAGAAGCAATTTCGACTTGAATTAATATTCGTTATTGCAACTTGTTTTTTTGTTAACGTCTCAACATCGCACATCATATAAATCGTACATATTAAATCAAAAAAAAAAAAAAAGCATACCATTTAGTCATTAAATCGAATAATGGAAAAGGCAAATTAGTGTAACGAAGAAAAAAAAAAAGGTTTGCAATTCTAGTGAAAACGGAATGACATTGATCGTATGTTTATGTATTATTGTTGGTCAGAAGAAAAAAATGTCTCGTTTGAGCGAGAACAATGCAAATACAGAGGAAAAAAAAAAACGATGGCAAGTTCAGAGAGCGAATACATTTGTAGCAACAAAGTTTCAAAAATGCCAAAAAAAGGCATCCGAAACAAAAAGAGAAGAGAATCGCGTCACTCGAAACTGAAACGATTCACATACATACAGTTTGTTGTTGTTTTTGTTTGCTGTACAGAGAGAAAGAGAATGGATAGAGAGAGAGGAGAGAGAGAGAGAGAGAGAGAGAGAGAGAGAGAGAGAGAGAGAGAGAAAGAGTCAATAAAAAAAAATCTGCAGATGCGAAATGCACACACAAATGAAGTAAACGGCAAACGGCATAGAATGAATGTTCATTCTCTTGAATCGCGAACACAAAACGGACAACACAAAAGTGCTAAAAACATATGAAAACCCAGCCATACACACAATCACAGAAAAAAAAAAAACGGAATCAAACATCGGTCCGATTGCCGCTATGCTTTAAGTGTGTGTGTGCTTTGTTTCATTCGTCAACTGTGTGGATGAATTGTTTGCGCCTCGAAAAAATTCACGAATCAACATGCAAAATTATCAATCAATTCATTTTTTTGTTATTGTTGTTGTTATTGCTTTTAATTTCAGTACTTTTCGTTCAAAATGTTCAATCAAACATACCAAAGATGAAGAATAAAAAATTAAACCAAAAAGAAGAGGAATAAAAAATGGGGAGACACAGAACAAGACGAGACAAACTAAGACACAAACAAAGCAGCAAACCAAAGCAACTGCTCGTTTGATTTTTAATTAATTACAGTTGCTGAGGCGTTTGAAAATGCACACTGCCGATCGAACCAACCGACCGGTTTATGTGTGTTGTTGTTGTTTTTTTTTTTTTTAATTTTTTTTTTTTTTTTTTTTTTTTTGCAAATTGATTCGGATTTTGTGTACGCGTCTCGCGTCTCTATCTTTCTCTATTCCACTTTCATATTTTCATTTGCTTTTTCTTTCTCACTTTATCTGTATCGATAGTCTGTGTCTGCGTTTTTGACTGAATTAATTCAATTCGTGACTCTCTCTCTCTCTCTCTCCCTCTCTCTCTCTCTCTCTCTCTCTCTCTCTCACTCTCTGGAATGTATTTTGCATAGACGAATGCGTACATTTTAATTGAATATTATTCGAGAACAGAAAGAAGGGGAAAGAGACAATGAAAAAGTGTGTAACAAAGAGAGAAGTCGATGTCTTTATTGTTTATAATTGGAAATGTGTTGCGTTTGGTTTGGTTTCGTTTCTTTTCGTTTCTTTTCGTTTCGTTTCGTTTCACTTTCGTTTCGATTGAGCGTGATGAGTTGTTTCTCTTGTTTAATTTAGGGAATTTGTTCCCAAAATGTGTATGCGGAAAACGTACAAAGACACTTTGCATTCAATTGCTTTAATTATATATTTTATGCGAATATTTATTTATTTTAATGTATATGTGAGCTCGATTAGAAATGCTTGTACGCGAGCTCAATTGATGCGCAACGGCCACTTGAAAATAATTCTGATCGCTGTTATTTTGGGAGGCAACGCAACAAACGCAACACGTTAATACATGTTTTGATAAATGTATTCAAGGTGAGCGTCATAAGCGACAAACCAACAACAACAACAAAAAAAAAACCATTAAAACCCGGCAAACAATCATAATAATAGAAAACAAGATAACAATACATGAAACGCACGACAACCAATTCGTTGACGATAAAATCAAATTGTCGAGTCTGCTGCCGCGGGGGAATGATTACAATGAGAGCGACAGAGAAGTTGTAGAGAGAGAGAGATCAAAAGAGAGAGCGAGATCAAGAGAGAGAAAGAGCGAGATCAAGAGAGAGAAAGAGCGCGATCAAGAGAGAAAGGTGAGGAGAAAGAAAGAGAATTAGAGAGAGAAAGAAGCAAGAGATGAAAAAAAAAACCAAAACATCAAATCAAAGCTCATTGGCACGGGCATCATACATACATTACCATTTGTCCTAATTCGACATTTCTACTGCCAAATTAATGACAGATAAATGCCGATAACGTGCTTCTTGTTTTTATATATTTATTTTTTTTGTTTTTTTTTTTGTTCTTCTTTCGTTTTGCATTCATAAATGACGCAATTGAATTGACTGTGTCAAAAATTCAGTCAATTTGCATACGTGCCTTAGAGGTCTTTCAGAAACTCACAAATGTCATACAGATCAAAATCACCAGAAAACATTGACACACGCATACACACATAGACAATATGAATAGCCAAAATGAGCATTTATTGCAATTGAAAGACTGGTCGATTGAAATCGCATCATTTGACATATCGTTTAGACCAGTTTGTGTTTAGATTCAACTGGTTGGCCCGCCATTTCACCATTTGTATGAGACACATTCAGTGATTTCATCTCATTTGACACTTTATCAACCGGCTTGATCGACAGCTGTTGGCTTTGGCGTCTATTTACATATGCAATGAACAGAGCGAGAGAGAGAGAGAGAGAAAGAGCGATAGAGAGAGAGAGAGAGAGAGAGAGAGAGAAGAGAATAAAAAAAAAACCAACAATATATACACAAACACATACATTCGCGCCGCTAGCTCAACGAAGCAATAACAAATGCGATTAGAATCCTTTCCATTTCGCTCGTTCGCATTATCAATTCACATACGATTATGGAAAAGCATCTATTCTCGGTTGTATATTTTGAACGCGTTTAAAATCATATATAACATCATCTATAAATTGCTATATTTATATAATTTTCATATGTGCGGTAAGTATAATCGATTTTTAGTTCAGGCAAAGCGTCGCTTCCCTCAATTTTTTTTTTGTTTTGTTTTGTTTTATATTTTTGTTTAATCAACGTCAATGCCTTACTTGCTCACCAGTAAATGTGAACAAGTTCATGGTTTGTTTCAATCGTTTATCAATAGAACAAAAAAAAAAGACCATCCAATTTATCGATTTTCGACATGAACAAAGAAAAAACAAAAAACAAAAATGACAACGAATAAATCAAATCAAATCAATTACAAATCGCTATGATTTAACGTTTGCCATTTTCCATTTATTGTGTGTATGTGTTTGTTTGTCTTTTTTCTCTCTTGTCATTTTTTTGTTTCATTTTTCTTCCGGTTTTCGCCATTTCGTTCCGGGTTTTTTAAACGGCAACAAAAAAAAAAAAAATTCTATTTTTGATTTTCTTTTTTATAACATCATTTTGTTGTTTCTTTAATGAATGGTGTATTTTGACATGTTCTCGTTTCATATGATTTCAATGATTTTTGTACGAGATATAATACATTTGTTCGTCTTATTTTGAAAATATCGCACTTAAATCATCGAAGCACCAAAGTAAATTTAAATAATTTACAGCGGCCGCAATGATGATCCTCATATCTCATGGATACACTTGGAAACAATAGTCGACAGTTGATTTTTAGTAAACGATATAAGAACTCGATGCGCAATGTTTATTAAATTATCTTAAGTACCGCGTGCGATGGTAATCAACGAATGATGCCATTGAACACTCATACGAAAGTGAGCGAGAAAGCTGAATGAATCAAAAAGAGAAAGATTGATGAATGAGTTAAAAAGGAAGAGAAAAGGCAATTTAAGGGAAAAGAGATAAAGAGAGATAAAGTGAGAGAGAGAGAGAGAGAGAGAGAAAGGAGAGAAAGAGAGAGAAAGAGAGAGAAAAGAAAGAAAGAGAGAGGAAGAGACAGAGAGAAAACGATAGAAAATAAATAATAAATGCACTCGAATGTCATGCCCAACGCAACCATCGATGGTTTCACGCAACCATCGATGGCATTGATTTGTTTTTAATCAAATAAAATTTTTAATTATTTTGATGATGCCTGAAGTGAAAATTAATCCTCATATTGTAATGGCTTTTTGTCATTTTACTGCAATTTGTTGTCCCTGTCCAATTACTGGGTGCAAACAATTAAAATGCACTTGACATTCTTTTTTCTTTTTGCTCGTTGTATTTTTTTGTTGTTGTTAGAAAGCGAAGAAAAATAGAAGAGAAAGAGAAGAGAAAGAGAAGAGAAAGAGGTAGAGAGAGGGAGAGGGAGAGGGAGAGGGAGAGGGAGAGGGAGAGGGAGAGGGAGAGGGAGAGGGAGAGGGAGAGGGAAAGGGAGGAAGAGAGAGGAAGAGAGAGGGAAAATAATGAAAACAGATCTTTTCCTCCGCGAAAGAATTTATTTATCGAATCGTGGGTGACGTTAAAGCCAGTATATTAAAGCTTTGAATTGGATTTGATTTAAAAGAAAAACACACAAGCACACAATTACCTATTTTTCAAGCTTTTGTTCTAAAATGCGCATTTCAATCCATCAAATTGTATTTGAAAAAATCAATTTTTCTTGTAAAGTAATATAAAAATTGTTTACATTTCCAAAAATCCATTTTGCCGCACAAAAAACTCAATATATACTCGAGCGAAGCGAACAAAAATAAAATATTGAATAGAAATTGTAAGGCATTGATTGATTTGAGTCAAAATCATTTGACTAGCTAAATATTACGTATATGTCGTCCATATATTGAGAAAAGCGAGTCATCATCAGCATTCAAAATGATTTAAATTGATCAACTGTAAACTATCAATGGCATTGAATCAATGCAATGCAAATATTTGACATATTTGAATAATGGGTACGTACATTCATGCAAGCAATTTCAATCATTTCGATTGGCAATTTTGAATTAACATACAATGCTGTGACAAAATTGAAAATGGCTTCACAATCAAGTTTAATACAAACACTTATCGGAAGGATTTTCAAAGAAAATGTCAAAGATTGATGGAAATAGTTTACGGTGTGTGTGTGTGAGTGTTGATGCTGAATATAATAGCAGCGAGCAAGGAGAGATTTCAAATTAGTTTCAGTCATGGTTGCAATTAATTTCCATCTTTGATTCAGTTTATTTTGATTGATAATTTAATATAGTTGAGCGCGATTTAATCGAATTGTCATGATACACATTTTGTTTATGTATATATATCTGGCATAAATAAATTTATCGGTAGAACAGACTGAAGAACAAAGTGTGTCACCCGATGGCTCAATATATTTGGTTGAAAAAAGTGTATGTTTATTTGATATAAAAAATTGAAGGGAAAAAAAACATAGTGATGTTTGTTTGTTTTTTCATTCGATGGATGATGGAGTAGTAAAAACCACTGTCATTAGAAAATATTGGATATTCTTTTTTTTTTTCGCTTTTCTCACATTTTATGATAGCTCGCTTGCTCACACTTTTCTCGCATGAATGTGTCATTTCTGAATATGAAAAATGCGTTTTATGTGGCTGCATTATGCAAAGTGTCCGAACCAAAGTGAATGCAAAGTAGTTTAATCAAAATAGAAGCCAAACGGGGTGGATTTACCTTCAATAGACCACGTTGAAATTGCAAAAGGTGTCTTATATTACCATATTATATTGGGGTGACCGAACCATTTCGTTTTTTTTCTGAGTCTCTCCTTCTTTCTCTCTTTCTCTTTCTCTCTTTCTTTCTCTCTTTCTCTTTCTCTTTTTCTTTCTCTCTCTCCCCCTCTCTGTTTTTTTTTTTTTACTTTATGTAAAACAACTCAAAAGAAACTTTGGTAGAATCGCAGCTGAACTGAATTAAATTGAAAAAGAGGGAGAGGGAATTAGTCGAAAAAAAAAAAATATCAATCTAGACATTTACTTGATCACAGTCGTTTCGCCTTGTGTTATTTTGTTAATTAACAAGTTCCACCGCGTCATTCAAAACAAAAGGTTCCATTGTTTAAATCATCAGATTTCGGCATGTATTCATCTATGTAAACTAGTCATTTGAATAGAAACTACAAAATACGAAATGTGTTGACTGTGATAACGTAGATTGTGTACTGAATCAATTGCAAGAGAAAGATAGAACGCAAATGTGAATAAAAAGCAAAATTAGAAAGAAAGAGATAGAAGTACAAAGCGAGAAAGAATGTGACAATGAGACATGAGAGAGAGAGAGAGAGAGAGAGAAAGAGAGAGAAAGAGAGATCTCTCGAGAAGAGGGCAAAAGCAAATGTCTGAATTCAAAATCAATACTTGTGCAGGCGTTTGGAACATAATCAAGCAAAGATTCGCTTAAAAAGCGATAAAGTATCAAGTCATACGCAAATTGTTGACGCCGATTGGATGAGGCAAATATAGCAGAGAATGGCGAAAGCCATTATTTATTATTACTCGTTTTAAAGACCTCTTGTCTCAACCATAAATGCAAATATTTTATGCAAAATAGGAACCATTGTCTCACCCCGTTGTCGTTGTCGCTGTTGCTATAAATGAGAGCAAGGTAAAGAAAGAGCAAGCAAGCGAGCGAATGAGTGAGTGAGCGAACAAATGAAAGAGATAAGGAGACAGGGAAAGAAAAGGAGAGGGAGAACGATCAGTGCACCAAATAGAATTGTTATTCAAATTCATTCAAAATGTCCAATATTTCAAGCGAAAAGATAGTGAGACAAAACATCGAGAATATTTTCGATATATTTTAATTTGGCCCAACGAAGAAAAAAGAAATCAATTAGTTTTTCATATTGTTCGCATCGCTTTCATTATCATAGATTGCAATGCAAATTTGAAATCATTTTTGTGCGATCAATTTTAATATAAAATTTACAGCGAACAATGGAGAGTAAAAAATTTTCCGCAAACATATTTGTTGTTTTTATTTATTAATTTAAAAAAAAAAAAAAAAAAAAAAAAAAAAACAAAAACTACATACAATGCTAGGAATACACTTCAGTGAACAACACGAGATTATTCAAATTTGCCGAAAAAAGAGCTAAAGAGAATATCAGCAAATCCGATTCAATGATATTAAAGAATGGTTTAGAATAGACAATGGCGGCTTAAAAAAATACCATTCAATAAAATGAATATATTTATGGTGAGAAAAGAAAAAAAAAATTGTATAATAACAACATTCCGAACCGGGGCACAATGGGTAAGTATTGAAATTGTGCATGCGGAAAACGAATGGAATGTCAAAAACGATAAGGGAACATTGCAATCGAGATCGAATTGAATATTGATCAATAATTTTGTTTGGTTTTTGTCAAGACTAAAATGTGCACAGTGCACAGTGTGCACGAAAATTACGTTGGAAACCAAACAAAATGAACCAACTATATTGAAAATGTTCTTGTTTTTTTCTCATTTTTTTTTTTTTTTTTTTGCATTTTATTTGGCTATTTATCAAACGTTGCCATTGTTCTTCCACCCAAAAATACACAAGCAACGAGAATGTGTTGATTCAATTTATTTACACACTCGTTTGTTATTCAATCGATATAATATTTGCATTGGCACAGGAATTTCGCACGATTTTTTGTTTTTTTCGTATTTTCATTAACAATAACGCATGTAATATAGTCTGTTGGACATTTTTTTTTGCCATCATGATTGGTCAGCCGTGTGTGACAAGCAAAAACATTGATTGTATCATTTACAGTGCAAAAAAATTGCAATTGCAGTTTGGAACTCAGCATCAAACAAATTGTTTTCTCTCAAAAAAAAAAAAAAAAAAAAAAAAAAATGAATCAAAAATGATTTTGTTAGCGTTAAAAATACAAACTATTTTTACAAATTTACGTGTTCAAACAGACTGTTTATACTGTTAACCAATTTGATGGTAAATACATCATTTTGAACAATTTTATTAAATATTCTTCTATAAAATGATTGACATATTGAGAGATTTACTAAATTTCTCTCTCTCTCTCTCTCTCTCTCTCTCTCTCTCTCGCTCTCTCTCTCTCTCTCTCTCTCTCTCTCTCTCTCGAAAATGATCTTTTATTCGAATTTATATTAATTGTATCACTTGATTGCTGACAATATGTGTTAATAAATTCAACTTTATTTATTCATAAAATAATGCAAGCAAACCAATAACAATGACAATCAATAAATGTAAAAAAAAAAAATGTGCACCAAATAAACAAATAAACAATTGGCAATGCATGTTGCCGTATCAATGGCAAATATGCATAAATAAATATCAAATGTTCAACAATCGCACATCCATCGAACCATATAATCCATTTTCATAATAGAATTGTTTGCATTGTTGAATCGAATATCATATAACATATATTCAGAGGCTTTTAATCCAATTAACTCATAACTATTGTCAAATCAACATGATCATTTTTAAAATCATTCAATTTATTTTTATTTCATATTACATACTCAATTATAATTTATCAGTTCAATCAAGCTAATTGCAAATAATAATAATACAATTTTTAGGTGGTAAATTTTTACTTTAACATCAAATATTTTGAATAATCAAACTAATTTTCAATGAAACATTTTGAGCATCGAAACAAATCTAATTCATAATTTTATTTCCATTGAAATGTTTAAATTTAATTTAAAATAGGAATTTCCAAGCAGAATTGATCCTAGTATAGAGTAAAAACTATCGCCATCTAGTCATCGAGAATTCACTATGAAATGTTTTCTTACGAATATAACACTCAAATATTTTTTAACAAATTCATTGATATTGCTTTAAAATGTTTAGAATTGCAGCCATTTTTGATCTGTGTATCCCAATCACATTGGATGAGAAATGCCAAAAAAAAAAAAAAAATATCAGCCTATACATTTTAGGATTGCTTATCGCTTTGCATCCACCTTGTTATGTATCGAATCATAAAATTTCGGTTTAAAATGCTAAACTCTATTTCATGTTAGATAGAGTTTGAATATATCCAAGAGTTAAGCATAAAGTGTGTGCGTGTTTGTGAGATTCAATCATTTATTCGTATCGGATGGTTGAAAATATATATTATAGAGTCAAAGTGATCGTATCGCTCTGTGTGCTTAGGTTTATTTATGATTGGAAACGATTTGCATGTCGTAATGGTCGCTCGATTGAGGATTTTTCGTATGTATATTTGGCGATGTGCATTTAACTGTATAATCTGGCCAAGTGTAGATTGTGCATGTCTATGAGTGTGTGTGTGTGTGTGTATGTTTGCAGCGGCAATGATGAGCATTTTGAAGAAGTCATTTAGTTTTCCGATGATAAAGTTGAATGATTTGGTTGCCGCCCGTTATTTTCGATATCAACGAATATTTGATTGTGAAATGGAAAATCGTTGTTGTTGGTAACTAAAATGAATCAAAGAATTTAACACAAACACATCATCGAGTATGCTGCCAGTGTCAGTTGCATATATAAACAAATGCTTGTACACCAACATATTGAATTGTTGTCACTTATACTGTCTAGGTTAGCTGTTTACCTTATCGTATACACACTCTTTTGTGTGTGTGTGTGTGTGTGTGTGTGTGTGTGTGTGTATGTGTGTCTGAGAATAACATAGATTCATCGTACACAATTCGAATAGCAAATTTACCGTAATCGGTTTCACATAGCCAAATTATTCAAATAAACAAAATGCCGAAAATATTCATCGTTTCACAACTAGCCACAATGTTGAATGCAGTAGAAACCATTAAAAATGCCCAAGATTGTCAATATGCAAATACTCATTTGCAATTGATTATTTCAATTCAATGCACGCATTAAATGCAAACCGAAAATCATCTCTAATGACATCAAATGGCTGGTCAAATTATTTCACATTGATGATGGATAATGTACAATTATGCGATAATCGTAAAACATTGGCTACTGAATCACTTCGGTTTCGGTTTTGCATTTCAAATGTATCGGATAAAGTAGTCAACGAATGAAATTAGTCAAATAAATGAAACATTCAACGAATGAAATAGTCAATGGTTTTGAACAGCTTAATGGTCATAATATTTTATTGATTTGATTTCGTAGTTTGCTGCTGTCTTTATGGCAGCACAATCTACGATCAAACATTGTTTTACGAATTAAACATATTTCGATGTGACCACTCCTTTCGGTTACTAACTCCCTTATTCTCTCTTTCAATCTAACTAGCTCTCTCACTCTCCCTCGCTCTCTCACTCTCCTTCGCTCTCTCACTCTCCCTCGCTCTCTCTCTCTCTCTTTCTCTCTCTCTCACTCTCCCTCGCTCTCTCTCTCTCTCTCTCTCTCTCCATCGCACTCTCTCCCTCACTCGCTCTCTCTCTCTCTCTCACTCGCACTCTCTCTATCTCTCCCTCGCTCTCACTTCCCTTCACTCTCCCTCGCTCTCTTTCTCCTTCGCTGTCCCTTCTCGCTCTCTCGCATCGTTTTTTCCCATATGAATAAATGTGGTAAATTTCTAACATTAAAGAATGATTCGAATGCCAAAAACATGGTCACCATAAACTCAATCCCAAATTACAAAGATGCATCAAATTCAATAGCAAAATAGAATTGCGATAAAAATCTGTCTCAAGTATAATTTTCCAACAAGTGTACATTTTATGACTTACAATGGATGAACGTGACCACGCCGACAATTCGATCGACAATTCGATGACATGAAGAAGAAAGAAAGAAAGAAAGAAAGAAAGAAAGAAAGAAAGAAAGAAAGAAAGAAAGAAAAAAAAAAAATCATCAACCAACAATTCAACTTTTGTCCGCAAAAACCAAAAACGTTATGAATTTGAGTGATGTCTAAAGAAATGATTTCATGTTAAATCCAACACTTGAAATCACACAAAAGTATACTAAAGGGAATGCTCGTTGAAATAAGAAGGGAAAAAATATGTTTTTTTTTTTCAGTTTTAATGTCATTGATAAATGTGGAGAGATCGAAAATGATTGATCAATATAAAAGATAAATTTTTGGAAAATTTTGTGAATTTTTAATTGGAAAATCCGAATGTTATCCGAATAAATATGTAGAAAATTTTCAAATTGAATTGTCATTCATTTTTCAAATCACTTTTATTATGGATGACATTTGTATTATATCATATATTTCATCATTAAACGTAATATTTATCGTTAAAATCAACCATAAAATTTATGAATACGATTCAAATGTGCCATAACTGTGCCATTGCATAATCTCGATCCAAAGTGAAAAGAGTTAAAAAGAAATGTTTAATCCAGTTAAGAGACTATAATTCATTGAAGCAATATAAATGCTCTATGAAAAGAGCATTAATTAAGCTCAAACATACACAATAATTGAAACATAATCAATTGACTTTGGATTTTAATCGATTAAAAACGAGACTTTTCATTGGAATTTAAGATTTTCATTATAAATAAATCTGGACAATATCCAAAGACAATTCGTCGAATTTATTGATTGATTCATTCATTTCTATTTTGTATTTTGCTATTTCACACAAAAGCTTATGTGTATTTTGTGATGGTCCAATGAGAGCGTTTCCTGTGTGAAAACCAATCGACCAACCAAGTGCCTTGGGGAGATTGGGATTTTATTCATTTGTGTGTATCTGTCCATTGATATGTATGTGATTGTAACCGTAGCAGTAGCTGTTGCTGTTGTTGTTGTTGTTGTTGTTGTTGTTGTTGCCGTTGTCGCAGTAGCAAATATTTTGTCGACAACGAGATTAGGGGGATTTAACTCTCACGAATTCGTACATTTTTACGAATTTTTCAAAAATTTTGCGAATGCGCTTATGGACATTTGCACAGTATTATCGAATGTTTACGAATTTATTATTGGAGCAAATGCATTTGTAAACATTCGCTAATACCGTGCAAATGTCCATAAGCGCATTCGCAAAATTCATGAAAAATTCGTAAAAATGTACGCATTCGTGAGAGTTGAATCCCCCTAGCAACGAGAGGGCTGAATCATTATAATGATTTTAACTGCATTTCGTAGTGAATGTACATTTTCATTTTGGTATGTGCAAACACAATTAAAACCAATTTGGATGTAGTCCATTTTATATCGGCATATAATGTCGACAAACTTGCAACCAAAAGCCATAAAAGTATGAACAAATGATAGAGAAGCAAAGAAAATCGACGAAAAAAATAATAAAAATCAAACGAATTAATTCGCTTATTCGCTTGCTAAATCTCCCTTTTCATTGTTTGTGTGTATGTTTGTATGTATGTTGGGTATTTGTGTAACCAACCAAATCGTAATGGTCATAACGACATATCATGCATAGAAAAATCGAATCGTCTGAGCAGCTGTAAACAAGGACGCGTCCGCGGAGACTGAATGCCGGCACAAGACAATAACATCGAACAAGCGCCGATTTTTTTTCCCCCTTTATAATAATGTCGGAAACTATGGAACCTCATCATTTTAACTTCTATCATTCTTGTTTCACCGGAATTTATCTCAAACTCAAATGTCTTTCGATTCATTTTGTTTCGCCTGAGACGCATTTTATCGCGAAATGATCGATGATACGATTGGCCAAAAAGAATTCCGTCTCTTCATTCCTATTTAATTCGATGCGACTTTTATCCTTTTCCATTTATCTCATTCTAACCAATGATATATACACATTTCATACTAACAGCAAACTTTCTCTCTTACCAGTCACTCACTCCAGACCCTTATTCTTTCTTTCTTAAACTCTCTCTATCTCGCCCCTTCTTTTTATCTCTCATATCCTCACTTTCTCTCACTCTTGCTCTTTTCCACTCTTTCTCTCTCTCTCTCTTTCTCTTTCTCTGTCTCTCTCTTTCTCTCTCTCTCTTTCTCTCTCTCTCTCTTTCTCTTTTTCTCTCTCTCTCTTTTTCCTTTCTTCTATTTCTCTCTCTCTTTCTCATCCTTTCCTCCCATTTTATCGTTCTTTTTCTCTCGTTTATGCCACAACAAACATTGAATTGAGTGAGTTGGTTGCGTGTGTGTCATTTCAATAGTGTTCACAATGTTCGCATATATAAATTGCGGGCATAAATGTATAAGCCCTCTGGCTAGACATGTTCTTTACACCGTTTTCCATGCACACAATATAAATACAATGTTGTATGGCATCGGTGTCGGTCAAATTTCATCGATTTGTCAGTATAATGTTATATACAATGCCATTGCTACAGCTATTTATGTATTTGATGGATTGAGATTGGTGTGTTAGTGAATGCAGGAGACTATTTTCATTTATTTACTTTTACCACTTCGTTACAGTAATGTACAGTTTGCGTTTCGCTTACAAGAGTCGCATCGAATAAATATCTTGCGTTCGGTTCACATTACGCAAGCATAGTATACATCAACTGATTGAGGCAACACACAACAATAAAAATGGAAAAAGCAAGAGAAGGAAAGAAAGAAAGAGAGAGAGAGAGAGAAATAGCATAAAACCGAACCATTGACACAATGAAACTTAAAGGTGGCTTTCTTTTTGTTTGTTTGTTCGATATCAGATAAAATACGAAATGGTTACCTGCTACTTTTCATTTCTTTTCGCTTTCTATCTCTCTTTCTTCTCTCCTTTTTTTCTCTCTCATTCTCTTTCTCGTTCTCTCTCCCTCTCTCTCTCTCTCTATCACTGTCTCTCTCACACATTCTCTTCCTCTCTCCTGTCTTTCTTTCTTTTATTTATTTTTTTCATTTTTCTTCTTTTTACGATTTTTGTTCACGATTGCAGCCGAACCAAGAACGAATTCTTTAAAATGGTAACATTGGTCTGGAAAATACATTTATACGACTGTAATCATTATGCGCCAGAATTGATTTGAAGACTCAATCGTGGCTTAATAAACGAGTTTGACGCGATTAAATTTATAATTGCGTAAGAAAAGAAAACTGATTTGTTTCTCATCATTGCAAAAGCTTTAAGGGAAATGATTTTTGACTAGAACCATGTCTTTTCCATTTTGACTGTGTCGAAGCATCCATTTTTTTTTTTTTTTTTTTTTTACTTTCTCCAGGCGAGTTCATTTTTCGCTAACTTTCTCATTTTTCGTTGAGAGCGAGAAAAAAAGGTCGCAATCTTTTATTTCTTACAAATTGAAAAGTTTTTTTTTCTCCTATTCCTCGCATGAGTCATTGTGTGTGTGTGTGTGTTTGCGGACGTCTAAAGAAAATGTGTAAATTGAAAAGAAAGAACGCTGACTAAAAGACTTTGTGAATTTGATTAAAAGTT
>JAQOWM010000282.1:42500-112500 GCA_029041755.1 Resseliella maxima
AGAGAAGAGAAGAGAAGAGAAGAGAAGAGAAAAGAAGAGAAGAGAAGAGAAGAGAAGAGAAGAAAATATAGAGAGAAGAGGAAAAGAAGTAAAGTGAGGAAGAAAAAATCGATTTCATTCAAAAACCATTGTAAACGACTCAATGTATCGTGTGACGACGCGTTGATGTATGCACATTGAATCATGTGTTGAGGAAAAATTTATTCAAGCGACCGTCGCATTTTCAATATCCCCATACGCACGTCATATGAACATGAACTATGCATGGACATCGAATTAATTTCATTTATCCCATGTAAATGTGAATGTGAATGTGAAAAAGAATTTTATCGTAAGAAAGAGCAAAGTGTGAGAAACGGTGGGAAAAAAAAATAGAGAAAAGCGAAACATTATTTGTTCAATGTGTGTGAAAAAAAAAGTCTGATTCATGTGCGGGTGTAGTAATTTTTGTAGTATCTTAGGTTCTGGTAATGCGGATGAATTGGCAACGGAACAATCGCATCATGCCTCAACATAAAACTGCGTTTGCGCTTTTATTAATATTGTAAAATGTGTGAACTGGAGTTTTCATTGATTCGAAAGTCGTTTCTCTGTCTCTTTCTTTCTTCATTCTTTCTTCTTTTTTTTGCCTTAGATGAAGAAATGAAATCAGTAGTGTCCATAAGTCATTTAAAATTTACGGCCACATATGAAAAGTTTCGAACCATGATTTTTTTTGTTTGCAAAACATTTTTCCGTCGGAAGCTTTTTGAAATTCACTCATCAGCTGATAAAACCGGAAAAATTTGCTGCACAAAAATCAATGATGAATATGTAAGTAGAGCTATGCGGAGTTGACCGTTAATAATTCAATTGATAAATATATTGAATGAATAAAATCAGCATTTCCCACCTGCTTGAACACATTTTAACATGATTTTCTCTCCATTTTTAAAACATTATTAAAATATACAAAGATATCAAGAGATTTAAATCTATTGAAAAAGCTTGAATTGTTCGTAAATTTGGGACTTTACATCAATGGATTTATATCAACAACATTTCCATGGAAATTACATTTCATTTTGATATTTTCATTTATTTTTTTTTTTCCTCCCTAATTCAACTTATTTTGTAAAACCAAACAAAATGCAATATTATTTCATTGTAAATACTCGGAATATTTACGAGTTTTAATCCAAAAATCCAGCTTTCACTGATACACCTTTTTTATGTACTGTAAAACATCGATATTCAAGCATTGATATATAGATTAAAAGCTTAGGCATTTCCAATGAATTTTTGATGCTTGTTTTTGACTTTTCCCATCAAATATTTAATTTCTTCTACAATAAATGCTACGAAACGATTAAAGAAAATTTTTGTTTGCTTATTACAATTTAGCAGAAAAAAATCGATACAATCTTCAATAAACGACAGAGAGAGGGGGAATGTGGGGGGGGGGGGGGGTTGGATGTATTAAGGAAAAGAAAGCCTAAGAAAATACAGAAAAAGGGAGAGGGAAAGGGAGAGGGAGAGGGAAAAAAATAGAAACGGAAAGAGAAAGAGAGAAACAAAAGGAGGATAGACAAAAAAAGAAAGAAAGAATAAAAGGGAAGAGAATGAAAAAACGAATTATCCGTTAAAAATGGAAAAATCGGAATTAAGTGAATCGCAGTGTTTGAATTTTACATGGAAACGATTTTGTGTTAATCTTTCCGTTTTGAATTAAGAGCACGAAAGGAAAATTACAGAATCGAGAGAATGTTAGTTCACTTCTCAAGTTTTGTGATATTTAAAAAGAGTCAAAGTCACGCAAACATCAAAATGCCAAGTAGCAATGCATCGTTGTAATTTTTCTTTTTTTTTTTTTTTTGTTCTTTTCTTCCTCTTGAAAGAAAAAAGGGAGGAAAATTCTCTCGCTTTATTCACTTTATCTCTCTTTCGTCTCCATATTTCTCTTCACCTTCCAAAGACCCTACCTCCATCACTCGCCTCTCTCTCTCTCTCTCTTTCACTCTTTTTCTTTTATTTTCCTCTTCCTCTTCTCCGCTCTCTATTAAGAAGAAACCCTTTTGTTCTTCTCACTTCCCAGCCTCCTTGTTCTCACTTTCATTTTCATTCTAGCTCTTTCCCTTTTTTTTTCTCTTCGTATTTCTTCTCCAACTTCTTCTCATTCTTCTTTCTGTTTCATAATTTCCTCCCATTTTTGTCTCTGAAAATGTCTGTATTTGTTAGAAATATTATTTGATTTGAAAACATGGAACGATGTCACTTGGAATGAGAGTAAAGCCGCAAGCAATATCACTTGTGATAACACAACAATGACCATAAACAGTAAATTAGCAACTCACTATATATATATATATATATTTCTTGTCACTTTTGTCTTTGTTATCTTTCGTTAATCCGTAGTTATCATTTCACATATTTAAGATATTCGCAATAAATATCCACTGCAATGGCCAATGTCAATGGCAATAATCGATTTTGAGTGCTTCGTTTTTATTCATATTTGGATGGATAGTCAATATCGATGGTCAAATGGGCATGGTCAAAATGAGGGTTGTGCATGTGTATGTGTGTGTGTGTGTTGACACCAGTATTTACGAAAGAATATTTATCAAGAAAAATCATTTGTTTTTATCATCATCGAAATATCTAAAAATATCCGCCGCTGGAAAAACCTCCTTAGCAACATTAAATGGTTTAAGTGTGATTCATATAGTACATAAACGAAACGAAGTAAAATTAAAGAGACAAAGAAGAAAAAAAAAAAGAAAAAGAAAAACAAGAAGGAGAAGAAAAAGAATAAAACCAACAACACTGTATTTGGTATTTTTGTTTTGTGCTTTTTCCTTTTTTTTGTTTGCTATACAAACCGCGCATTAGTTATAACACGCACCGTATGCGTGAGACTCGATAACATTGTTGGTCAAATTTATTTATCGTTCAATTTCATTTACTTTGTGTAAGTCAAATTGAACGTAGACAGCAACAGTAATAAAATCCAGTTCATTTGAACTATTTCGACCAACATTTTAATAGATCAAATAATAATGTATATGTTCTGTGATGTGGATAGGAGAAAATGAGCGATACAAATTGCGACAACAAAAACAAAAAAAAAAAAAAAAAAAAAAAAGAAAGGAAAATAAAGAAAATCCGTCTCGTTCGATCAATTGAGTCATCTTCGGCATTTATTCAACCACCTTCATTGATCTCATTGTTTTCTCGTTGAAAATTTATTTTGATGCTCGCTAAACAATTTAAGTTGCAATTTACAGAGCGGCTCAGAATTCAAATGAAATGTTCGAGTCATATTTTTTTTTAATTGTTTCTTTTTCGATGTATCGACTTATGAATTATTAATATCGAAATATATTTTAAGCTTGATTTTTTTCTGTTTTTTTTTTCTGTTTTTTTTTCCATTTATTACATTCATGATTCGTTTCAATTTCATTTGTCTAATCATAAAGTAATGTACACACAACGAAAATTAAAGAAAAAAAAGAATTAATAATAATTTGTTTGATTGTCAAAAAAGTAAAAGAAGTAATTTATTCATTGAGTACGACAATCATTCTCACCGATTTTTTACTCTATCGATTGGTTATTTTTTTTTTTTTTTTTTTATTAAATAAAAGTCAAATTTGATTATAGTTCAGTTGTTAAAAAGCATTAAAAATGTTCATAACAAACGATATGATATTTCGATGATTATTTAATATGTATAAAATAAAGAGGAAATAGTGTGGCACTCTGCCGCCGGCAAAAGTTGTGACCAATTCCAAAAATTGGATTTGAGAGTAAATAGTTGCTACTCAGATTAATGATAATGAACGCAAATTTATTCCAAACCACGTAACTGATAACACAGTTATACTTGTATTGGTTTGCATGTGTTCATTGGATGTATGTGTCTGTCTATTCATTTCAATGAAATTGTGCAGAAATTGACATTTTTTATTTTTCTTTTCGTTTTTTAATCGAAAATTTATATGAAACAATCTTTATCCGCCCTTCATTTGATCAAAATCTTTTAGTCGATTTGATAAGCACAAATGGAGTGACGACAAAGAAGGAGACCAAGTGAAAGAATTTGACAGAAAATGGAAGGGAAAAGGAGAGGAAGAATGAAATTGCGAGAGAAAGTGAGGGGGAGAGTGGAAAAGAGATGGCGAGAGAAAGAGAGAAGGAGAGGAAGAAGGAAAAGAATAGAGAATGACAGACGGGGAAGGAGAAGGATAAAGAAAGTCAGAGTGAGAGAGAAAGTGAGAGAGAGAGAGAGAGAGAGAGAGAGAGATTGAGAGACACAGAGAGAAGGAGAAGGAGAGATTATCTCACTATATAGTGAGAGGGAAAAGAAAAAGAAAGAGAAAAAGAAAAAGAAAAGAGAAAGACAAAGAGAAAGACAAAGAGAAAGAGAAAGAGAGAAAGAGAGAGAGAGAGAGAGAGAGAGAAAATGAGTGAGGATTTCAAAGAGAATGAGAAAAATGAGAGAAGCAAGCGAGAAAAACACAGAATGAAAGACCATAAAGCGTTTAAAAAAAAAAGGATAAAGCTTTTAATGTTAAATTTCAATAGAAAAGTATATTCGACGTGAAAGTGAATTTGTAAAAATCTTTGATTTGTAAAAGCAAAAGAGCTGGAGATGATTTTATTTGAATCAATTGCCCAAAAGATTCTCGAAAAAGAAAAGAAAGAAAACAGAAGAATATTTGCCGTTTAACATTGATTGTCTGCGGAAAAGAATGTAATAAAACCATAATAGAATGTTGTGTGCGTAGACATGGCAACATCAAATGTGCACTCTTTTACCATTGCAAAGTTTCTTTTATCGAAATTTATTTGAAAACAAAATCAAATGTATTTATTGCTTGTTTCTTGTAATTTAATGAAAATGATTCCTCTAATTTCCCATTTATCGATTAAAAAGTTATTGGTTGTTTTTCTTTAGGCGACAGATAAATTTAAAAATTTTCATGGAAACAATGAAACAATGAGTTTATGTGTTTGTAAAATGACTCAATGATTTTTCATTTGCAATAAATATTTACAAAACTAGATAGACAATGAAATTAGATGGAAAGTTTTTTTTAAATGCAAAAATCAAATTGAATCATGTGATAGACTAGAGGTACGATCATTTCTGAGGTCATGTACACTGCAAATGGAAGAGAATGGTATGTTTGGGCAAAGTGATGAAAAATTCCTTGTAATCATTGAACTGATTATTATGTACTGTATGAATGTATGAATGAGAACGCAGCTGCTAATAGTTGTATATGCATATTTATGTCTTTACATGTATTGGAGCTTCGTATAAGCTGTCAAGGTCGTCTGAGTGATATGTGTTTCAATGACTGTTACCGGTATTGCAACAATAAATGCCTGCATGTTTATTTTTCTCTATCAAATTTATTACGCTCTCTCTTTCTCTTTCTCTTTCTCTCTCTCTCTCTCTCTCTCTCTCTCTCTCACTCTCTCGCTTGCTATTTAGTCTCACTGTTATTTTGTGTTCTATGGAGTTGTATGCATACATTCACTTGTATTATCGTGTGTGTCGTAATGTGATGGAGTCAGTTAGGCTCCGGTGACTTGTCAATTTCTCTTGCACATCCTATGCATTTATAACATGTTTATTATTATTTATTGAAATATCCTATCAAATTATATATCTTAGATATTCGTATTTCTTTGTTTTTATCTTTTCCAAAGCTTTTTTCCACATACAAAAGAAAAAACGTCAATTTAATTGTATGCGTCATTTCTTCTAATCGTTAGATTGATAATGTGTATTAAAAAAAAAGTGATATTTTTCACGTCGCAATTTTTTTTTATTCGAAATACATTCTTCTAATGATAATTAAAAAAATTCATTCATTGGAAATTCGTACATTCTTGTTATTTATCATATTGGTTTTCATTTTTTACTTGCAGATATCGTCAATTGATATAATTATGGAACACAGTTAACAAACATATAGCTAAATCAGGCCAAAAATTATTGAAAATTTTAATTGATTTTCCATTTGAACAATCATTGTGGGAAAGAGTAAAAAAAAAAACAAAAAAGAAGAAAGACTAAAAGAAAAGGAAAAAAATTGCAAATAAAAGCATATAAAATCTAAACGACGCAAAATATACAACACAACTGAATGGTGACGAAATCAAATGTATTGGATATAAAGAAAATGCGCAATTTCCATCGAACAATCGAATTTTTATGGCGATCGACATATACCCGGCTTCAAAATTAGTTTCCCAGCGCACTGGGGGGTCGGAAGGCACGGTGTGCCCGTCCCCCCAACCAGCGATTTGCTGGCCACGATCTCAATGTTTGAGGTAATTTATTGAAATAATTCATCGTTTTTTTTCTCTCCATTTGAATGGTTTTCATTTTTGTTTTTAAATTTAAATTAATTCAAAAAAATTTTTTAAATGAAAATTTCCGATTCTTCCATTAATTTTGGATTTTTCAATCACTCAAATTTTTTTCAAAAACTGAAATTTTTTTTCAAAAACTGAAATTTTTTTTCAAAAACTCAAATTTTTTCAAAAATTAAATTTTTTTCAAAAACTCAAAATTTTCCAAAAATTCTAAATTTTTTTTTTTTTTTTTTTTTTTTCGTAAAAACTCCAATTTTGTTGAACTATCTCAATTTTTTTTTTTTTATTGAGAAATAACGAAAAATTTCTAAAATATTTCAGCAACAAATCAAAGCTGAACCGATGGCGTTCTATTCAACTACATGTCCGCCACAGCCGCCAACTCAGATGGTTCAGCCGATGGCTCCACAACAGCAACAACAACCTCAACAGGCTCAACAGCAACAGCAGCCGCAACAACAACAGCAGCAGGAGGTAAAAAAAGCTCTAGTCTTATTACTGTGTACTCGGGCCAATTGATCAATTCAAATAACCACGAATCTCATAGCTCATGTTTCATATTCGTTTTGTTCATATTTGTCTAAAAATCAAAATTGATTAAAAACGAAAACAAAAAAAAAACATCCACGCATATAGTTTATACAATAATTGAACATTCATAAATAGAATTGTTTGTATATTTGACACCTTCAAATGCAATCAAATTCTCAATCGAATCTTATCGATCAGTTTTGAATTTCATGGCAAAGTGAAAACTAATAGATCAATTATGAATCCTTTACGATAAATCTACACATGGAGTTTTATTATGGCGAAGCAATAGTAAAAAAAACAACGCATGTTCAATTCTATACATCTTTATATTTGATATTTGATATTTGATATTTGATATTTGATATTTGATATTTGATATTTGATATCAAACACAAAAGTACCAGTTTATGATTCATTGTTATTTGATAAACTGTTGCGCTTGTCTCAATTGAAAATAACAAGTTTGATAAAATGAGAATAAATGATACAAAGATGATATGATCCTTTTGAAAAATTCAGTGATTTTGAAATGATTCAAATGTTGTGGAGTTTTGTTGAATCAATTTAGATTTATGGCACATGATTTTTCCATTTGTAAAAATTGTTTTAATATTGAAAATATGTTTTCATTATGAAAATAGCAACAGCCTCAACAGCAGCAACAACAACAACAACAACAACAGCAACAGCAACAGCAACAGCAGGTTCAGCAACAACAACAACAACAACAGCAACAACAGCAACAGCAACAACAACAACAACAGCCCCAGCAATCGGTTATCACAAATTTAACATTGCAACATGTGAAAGATATACCCGCACAACTACTTCTAGTAAGTGTTGATGAAATAAAAGATCAATCATCCATTTTGTATCAATTAAAATCAATCAATGATGCGCAGCAAAATCCTACATTGGATTGGAGAAATCGACTTCCAGGCGAAAATGAACAAACAGTGAATGAAGAGGTAAAACCATTTGATTTTTTTTTTTTTTTTCTTTTCATTCGGAAAAATAACACATTTCGCTCTGATGCATTGATGACAATGTTTAACAAGTAACACATTTGATAAAATTGAACAATTGATATTTGATTTGATTTGAAAATAGTCACAACCGCCAGACACTCCAATGTCATCGGCATCGGATGCAACCAAGCAAGAATTGAGTACTGGTCTTCAAATGTCGATAACACCACAACCAAATGCAACACACACACGAAGCAAACCACAGGCTTGTAAAGTGTGCGGCAAAATGTTATCGTCAGCCAGCAGCTATTATGTGCACATGAAATTGCACTCGGGAACGAAACCATTTGCTTGTACGGTGAGTATGTACAAGCCAAAGTTAAAAATGTCAATCTCATCATATTCGTTTGTTTTCAATTCAATTTGAACGTTTTCTTTTTTCTTTTTTTTTTCTTTTTGAAAATGTTCAATGAAAATTGTAAAAACAAAAATGAGCTGGAAATAGTTAATATGCTTGATTTCTTGTTTATGTCAGGTTTGTGATGCTGCATTTTGCCGAAAACCCTATCTCGAAGTTCATATGCGAACACACACTGGCGAAAGGCCATTCCAATGCGATCTTTGTATGAAACGATTTAGTCAAAAATCATCGCTAAATACTCATAAACGGATTCACACAGGTCAGTCAACGAATTTTATTCTTTTTTTTTACGAATTTCAATTTTTGGATTCATTTATTTATTTATGTTAAATTCACAATTAAAAAAGAAATTCTTTTTTCACGTAAATTGTTTAAGCAAATCTTGAATCGGATTTTTCCGAAAATGAAAACATTTTACAATTTACAGACATTTTACCGTTTCGACGTTATTATTTTAGGCTTTGTTTTTTTAAGAATATTTTTTTTTCTTCTTTTGAGCAGAGGTATTTTCATTTTTGGATATCTTTCCCTTCCTTTCGTATATCTTTCCTTCTCTCTCTTTCTCTCTTCTCTCTCTCTCTCTCTCTCTCTCTCTCTCCTTCTCTCTCTCCATCTCTCTCTCTATCTCCCTGTTCCTCTCTCTCTCCTTCTCTCTCTCTCTCTCTCTCTCTCTCTCTCTCTCTCTCTCTCTCTCTCTCTCTCTCTCTCTCTCTCTCTCTCTCTCTCTCTCTTTATCTACGTACCCATCTCATTACTTGAAGTTGAAGATTTGGTCTTTAAGATTGATAAGCTTCTAAATTCCGATCTTCTGATTCAATTCATCGTATATTTATATCATAGGTTCTGAGTAAGGGTTCCCAGGGTTCCCTAGACCCCTGGCACTTTGGGATACCCTACTAAAAATTTGAAATGGTAGAAAAACCTTTTATTGAAATTTTGTTATGTTTCTTCGGGGGACTTATGAATTTTTGCACTTGACATTCTCCCGCCCCCAGCTTGCCGATGCCAAAACCTATGGTTTACATCTTTTTTCGCTTTTTATTCTCTTTCGCCTCTCTAATTTCTCCTCTTCCTCCCTCTCATTCTAAACCTCTAACTCTCTATCTCTCCCTCTTCTTCCTCTTTCCCAATGACTCATCTATCTCTCGTTCGCTTTTTCTCTCTTTTCTATCTTTTTATTGCTCAATTTCAAAATAAAATTGATATAAATTGCTATTACCAAACTCCATTAACATGTAGCCTGTTGTCAAACATCAGTTGTTTTCTTTATTGAAGTCATAATTTCCGATAAAAATGCGGAAAGCGTTTTTTCAAAGTAAACTAATCTGAATAAAGCGTATTTTTAAAAATGATTATTTTTTTTTTTTTTGTTTCGAACACGAATCCATCAGGTATAAATTAAAAGCTTTTTTTTTTTATTTCGAAAAATCTTCACATAAAACACTATGAAACAATAGAATCTTAACCATACACATACACACATACACATACACACAAAATATAAAAATGCAGCAACAAATTCTAGCAAAAAAAAAAAACAACAACAAAATGAACAAAAAGAAAAACCAAAACCAACCATTTTGTGTTATTTTGATTTTGATAGGCGAACGACCGTTCCAGTGCGGGCAGTGTCTGAAGACATTTACACAGAAGTGCGCTCTAACATTGCACACACGAATTCATACGGGTTCGTTGGTGTTATATTCTATTTATTTTCGTTTTTCTTTTAAACAAAAAACCAAAAGAAAAAAAAAACAAAAAATTCACAAAAAATGTTTATATTTTCTCTCATTTTGCTTTTATTGTCTTCCCGAACCACATACACACACATTTCTCATTTGAATTTTTTTTTTCCTTTTGTTTCGTCTTTCGTTTGAGTATTTTGTATTTTTTTTTTTTTTTTTTGCTTCATTTTTCTCGTCATTTTCTCTTTGTCTCTCTTTCACTTTCTGCCTGTCTCTCGTTATCACCTCATCGCTCAAATGCTCATTGTTATTTTATTTGTTTTTTTTTCAATGTCACATATCCCATTTTTATTTATCATTTCATTGAATGTGTTTAAATAACAAATCATTTCTCTTTAATCGAGTTGAGCATCATTCAAATCAGCCATAAACATAATGAAATTCACAAATACACACATAATTAAATGTTATTGCGATTATTTAACATTTTGTTCATACGGTTTTGATGTAATGTGTCTGATAATATTTCTATTCTCAAAAAATCAATTTATTTTAGTGACTTTGTAATGATAGGATTTGTTTTTTCTCGTGCATTTCTTTTGAGTTTTCTTTTTTACATCATTTGTCTCATTGAATATTTCACGTTTTCATTGGAATTTATGATTTATTCAACCAAATGAAATCATTGGCATTTATTGTTAAAAATCACATTATGCAAATAATTCACTAAAATAATTTGATCAATAGAGAGACGTTTGCTCGATGTTTTTTTTTTTATCGATGCTGCAGCACGAACAATTTTCATTAAAACTTGTTCATTAATCACTTACTCAGCCTGTTTTTTTCGATTGAAAAAAAGAAAACTAAGACATATCACATAACCATGGTTGCTGTTGCTGCTCATATGTTTGACGCGCTGTTCGGTTTGTTTTGTTCTATTGATCAAATTAACCAGTTTTTATTCTATTTCATTTTTCTTTCATGTTGATCATTAGCTAGATTCGATCATTTATTATTTTTTTTTTTTTTTTATCTCGAATCAAATTTAAGCTTTGCCAACTCTTCCGATCAACTATTTCATACACATTCGTATCACATTTGATGGTTCAAGACTTTCTTTGATGGTTTCAAGGCGAAAGTGGTTTATAAAATGAAGCGATGTACCTGTGAATAATTTGGAATGATAAAAATGTAGATTTCGTCAGAAAGAATGTATGAAAAATGAGACCAAGATAATAAGTTGTAAGGAAACAAGTAAGAAAAAAGCTCAGAAACGAAAGGAAATAAACCAAAGTTTTTGTAAAAAAATTCTGAGAAATTCCAAAGAAATTGTGGATTTAAAAATAGATTCAAATGTGTATAATTAAAGACAAAACAGAAGAACGCTACATTAGTAATGAGCTTATGTCGGAAAATGTGTTTTTGTAGCGAAGGAAACCTTTGACATTTCAATAGCACCAATTTTAAAAATTGATAAAAAAAAAACAACTCAAAAATGTAAAAAAATTATTTCAATTCGCTAGGATGAAAATGCGATAAACATCTCATAAATTTCAAATATCGCTACGAATATTATTGGATACAATAAATGTGTATAATTGTTCTATAAATGTAATACATGTATGAAACAGTTGATTGGGATAAGAATTTTGATAATTTGCTGAATTCTATCATTTTTGAGGCATATTTTGACTCATCATCACGGTGATCACATCACCATTCAAATCGTTTCATTAGGTAAATCATATTTGAAAGAGCTCTCCAGAGCACCATCGTTAAACTGAGAAATTCTCGTGCGTCTCGCATTATTTTTTTTTGCATTTTGTGTTCAATTATTAATTTGTAACGCATTTGATTTGGCTGGATAATTTATTGATTCGTGTTTCTTTTGAAAAAGCTCATTGATTCGTGTTCATTTTTGTTCATTCATTTGTGTTATGAATCGTTCATATTGTTCTCATATATGTATATATACAGAAAACAAATGTTTTTTTTTTTTTTTTTTTTTTTTCTTTCACTTTCTCGTTCGTTCTGATTTTATGCAGAACAATCGAAAAGAAAAGAAAATCTAATCCACTCACAATAAACACACACATACATACACACATATAAACGTAACATACATTTTTGTATATCAGAAATGAAAAAAAAAAAAAACAAAAAAAAATTATGTTTTTTTTTTTTTTTTTTTTTGCAAAATTGGTTCACATCATTGCTTATAATCTTATTCTATTGCTCGTCATTTGTTTCTAGCTGTGTTGATGGCTTCGGCTTGTTGCTTTTCAATCACAATTTCGATGTATATAAATTCTTTGTGTTTCAGGTTATTGGAGCATGCATAAACCGTTCCAGTGTACACAGTGCAATGCTGCATTCTGCCGGAAACCATATCTTGACATTCACATGGTATGTTCGAGATGCTCAATTTAATCCATTCACGATATGTCAGAACCATTTCATTGGCTCAAAACAATTTGTTTAAAATTTGTGAAATTTGCAAAAGCTTTTGTAGTCGACATGGCGATTCGAAGTCAATATTTTTGCATTTGTTTTTGGAAAAGTCTCAAAAGATAGTTTCTCTTTTATAAATTTCTCACTTTTTCTTTTATTTCTCTATCTTTGTATCATTTCATTCTTTCTTTCTTTCTTTTATTGACCGATCTAGCGAATACACACCGGTGAACGTCCGTTCCAATGCGAAGTGTGCTTGAAACGTTTCACACAAAAATCAACACTCAATATTCATAAGCGAATTCACACTGGTTAGTTGACAAATTTTAATGCATTTACCCTTTCGCACGAATAATTGTGTAGACCAATTTTGTTTTATCATCTTTTTTTTTTTTTATTTTTACTACACATTCCATTATTTAAAATTAATTTCATTTGAATGAAACAATTTCATTTATGCATGAATATACATTGCATCGGCTATTCGATATTTATTTCTGTTTCTGCTTAGCATCACATTGATAATATTAATATAATAATTTTCTCATCTTTTACCTAATCAGCACATACAAACAATCCATATTATACTTCTCTCATTCACATACACGCACACATTTCATAGATTCATCAATTATTTATAAAATATTTTTTTCATTTCGTGTACGACATTTTGTAATAGTCGATTTTGTATTTGCATTGCGGGAAAAAAAAAACACACACACAATACAATTCAATGAAGAAAACACACACAATACAATTCAAAAAACATTAAATAGATTGAAATTGATTTGTGCATGCTTTTTCATTGATATTCATTTAATTTTTTTCGTTTTCATTTGCTCTTTTCATTTAAACTATGAAAACGTTCAAAAATTGATGAAATACCGTTTGGCACTCATTTTTCTTTCAAAAATGATGGATTTCGTTTCGTTGGGCAACATTTTTATTTTTAAAAAAGAAAATATTATGTTTTGAAAATGAACATTTTCATTTTGAAAATGTCCAATTTTTATGGAAAATGAAAATGGCACTTTTCAAAAATGTAATTGTTCAAGAAATTCAAAAAAAAAAAAAAAAAAATCAAAAAAGTCAATGACAAACTATTGTAAAGAATTGAATTTATTATAACGTAGAGTGAATGTAACACAAAACTGTTTTTAGTATTTATAACTGGTGTAAGTGAAATTATCAAAAGAAATCATTTGCATTTGGCATGCACAAGTAGATTTGAAAGGCTCCGAAGAAAAATGTTACACAGAAAAGTTCCGTGGAAAAATGTTATTATTCAGTGTATTCAACATACAAAAAACAACAACAAATGCATTGAATAATAACATTTTTCCACGGAACTTTTCTGTGTAACATTTTTCCTCGGAGCCTTTCATTTGTGATATTATGTGTAGATTTGTTTATTCATATGAAAGTGAAATGTTGTTCATTTAAATGAAATTTCTATTGAATAGAAGCGTTGTCAATGTGTTCATAAATCAATGATGATGTTAGTTTTCTAGTAAATGTTGAATCTTATTTAATTTTCTATTTAAAATATATTTTCATTTGTCATGCAATTTGTCTCTCATTCATTCATTCATTCATTCATTCATTCATTCATTCATTCATTCATTCATTCATTCATTCCTTCATTCATTCATTCATATGCATGTTGTTATATAAATTCACCGAACTGAAAATGCATTAGAACGATAGTCATAGTTAATTTGTATTGTGAATGTATATAATAGCGACGTTTCGAGTGCTTATTGAATTGACATTTTCTTAAATTGTAAGCAAATAAACATATTCATACTCTTGTTGAGGCAATATTGAGATAATTGTTTAGTTCATTGAACATATTGTCATTTCAACAAATTACTCCAGAAACATGACAGAGAGTTTATATACAAAAAGCTTGAAATATAGAAATAAACAAACATATAATACACACACACACACACACACACACACACACACACACATCTCATGTAGTATTTGAAATAATTGCACAAAGCAATTGATGAATGCTCTTCATTGTGAATAGAATTTATTGATATTTGAAATATATATATGTTTTAATGAACAAATTCAAACAAATAAATAATGGATCATGCGAAATTTACAATGAATTATTGTTTTGTGTGGTATTGGACGTGGAACAGTTCAGGAACGGCCTTTTCAATGTGAACAGTGCCCAGCTGCGTTTGCGCGGAAACCTTATCTCGATATCCACATGGTACGTTCGTTCCATCAATCATTTTTCAAAATTTAAAAAAAAAAAAAAAAAAAAAAAAAAAATTTCAAAAAATTTCAAAAAAAAGAGGAAATTTTTTTCCCTTCATTCTTCGAACAAAAAGAAAATCCTACATTTTTCAAAAGGACAGTCAAACACGTGTGCGACTGTATTAAACAAATTGTCGATAGCTAATTCTATCTCTTTTAATTAACAATTTAGCGAACGCATACGGGTGAACGACCCTTCGAATGTGACGTGTGCTTGAAACGTTTTACACAAAAATCGTCGCTTAACATCCACAAAACCATACATACCGGTCAGTCTTTGTACAACTGTTTACCAATTACCTAGTTTTTAAATACAAACAATTATTCTTTTCTTTTGTTTTAATTTTATTACTTTTATCCATTATGATAGATTTTAAGCATAAATTTTAACAAGTACATTAAGAAATTTCTTAATTCATGAATTGAATTTTGAAAAGGAAAAAATTTTTCATTGAAACAAAAAAAAAAAAAAAAAAAAAAAAAACAATCAAGCAATTTTCGAACGTACACAATGAAATCAATTCCAGGGCACAATTTCTTCGATTTTTTTTTCTTTTTTTCTATTTGGTTTCATTTTTGAAATCATTTATTCCAATTTTTGGATAGATTTAAAGATAATTTCGAACAAAAAATTTAGAATTAAGAGAAACACTCTGATTTGTATATCAAAATGACAATGAGAAGGTTTCGAAACGAATCATTTCAAGAATTGAAGCTTTGATGTTCGTGAATATTTTATATTCATGAATTGAATTTTGAAAAGTTTAAGTTTTGAAGAATTCCGTATATGAGATTCAAAACTGAAAATTGTCAATTGAAAACAAATCAATCTTTAATTTATTTTAAGTAAAAAATACTGTAGATTGGCGGCTAAAAGATATTTTTTTTTTCTCGTTCTCTTTCTCTCTTGGATCTTGGATTTTTACTAAACAAAAAAATTGTTCTCGTTCTTCTTCTTCTTCTTCCTATTTTTTTTTTTTTTTTTTTTTTTTTTTGGCTGAATTTGATCATTGCTGAATCGTCAATGCTCTTTCTGGTGATATCGGACCATTTCACGTAATCGAATCATTCGAAAATCATGAATTTAATCAACAAATTCGAACTGAAACAAAACCAAAAAAAAAAAAAAAAACATTAACATGCATTCATCCACACATTCATATACATAAACAAACATACTCTTACATTCTGCGCATCGAAATTGCTTTCGGTTTGAATTGAACAAACTAAATTGGAATTATATAAAATTAAAAAAAAAACACCATTCATGCGCTTGCTGTCCAACAAATCCCTTTCTTCATCTCATCGCATACATGACGCTTCAAAAATGAATAAACAAATTGAAAACTAAACTAAAATCAAATCAAATCAAAACAAAACAAAACAAACATAAAAAAAAAAAAACAAATTTACGAATGTGAGCAGTTGGAAATCGACCGTTTCGCTGTGAATTGTGTCCGGCCGCATTTTGTCGTAAGCCGTATTTAGATATACATCAACGCACGCACACTGGCGAACGCCCATTCGAATGTGAGATTTGTGCAAAGCGATTCTCGCAGAGATCAACGCTAAATATCCATAAGCGAATTCACACAGGTCAGTCACACAATTCACATTTCATTTTATCATCGTTTGCTCTCTTATCCCCACTGCCCTTCATCCGCATCCCTTTCCATTCCATACCACAAACAACCTGCCCATATATCCGCTCGTTACCGCTCCAACCAATTATCGTTCCACATAGTTAATCGCTTACTCACTCTCTCTCTCTCTGTCTATCTCTATCTGTTCATGTATCGGTAGCTTTGTCGCTTCTGTAGCTTCTTCTTCTTCTTCTTCTTGTTCTTCTTCTTATACTTCTTATTTTGATTGAAGTATATTTGAATTAGTTTGTCATATGAAAATGCATTTGACAATTGCATTCACATGCGCCCATTTACAATGCACAACCGATCCAAACAAATCAACTTTATCGTACCATATCGGTTCATTTTTTATTGATTTTTTCGGTTTGATTCCTTCGTTTGATCATTCACTTTATTTTTTATTTTTTTTTTTTTTTGTATTCTTTTCTTCATCATTTCAGTAGATTTTCCTCATTTTCCACTTTTGTACATTTGATTTTTTACAAAATAAGAATTCTTTTTTACTTAATTTGTTTTGAAGATCAATGATAAACAATGATTCTTCGCTATAATATAAACGATTTTGTAATTTGCTCAGAAATTGGTGCAACATTCAAGTCGTTCATTGAAATTTTCTCTCTTTTGGTTTTATCAATCATTTTAACGAGTTTGTTGCTCTTTTTATACATAAGCGAATGCACAAATTCATCGATATGATTCTAATATGTATATTTCGATTGGCTTTTTTCTATGCTTTGAAATTTGAATTTTTTCGAAAATTCTGTTCTATTTTCGAATGAAAAATTAAAAAAAAAGAGGAGCAAAATACAGTTTTTGATTTTTTTTTTTTTTTTTTTTTTTGAGAAAAGAAATATTTTAGAAAAACAATTTTCGAATAAAATTATTGATTATTGGTGATGAAATTCGAACTAGAATTCGAATGCAAATATTTTGTGATTAAAAAAGTGAAGAAATTGATTCAAAGAACAACAATTTATCGAAAAGAAAGCAAAAACATTTAAAATGTTCATCATGATCAAGTTTAGATCCGAATGAATATGTTTATTTTTTTTTTTTTTTTTTGCAACAAATTAAAGCAATTTAACTTTGAATCAGAATGATTTGTCGAAAAAATAAATGAAAAACAAAAAACGTTCATTGGCTTTGTGCTGGAGTGGTTGGTGTTTGGTCATATGATGAATTTTTCCAAAGAAATGATCATGTTTATTTCAGGAAATTGCATAAAATTACCACTTTATCATAAATAGATACTGTACGTGTACACACAATATCTCATTTTTCTATCGTCCTGCCACCATTTTTCATTCAATTTCGATTTTACATGGGAAAACTATTTAACTTTATACAATGGCAAAACAATGGCTGAAATTTCATTTCTTTAATTTAATATGTTTCAATTGGGTTGATATATACTTTCCTATAATTTTCCTTATTCGTCTGAGTTGAGTTCTTTATTTTTATGACATGAATTTGGTTTTTCACAAACGAAAAAAAGAGAAAAAAAAAAACTACACAACTTCATTTAAAATAACAAACATTAGGGTTTCAAAGAATTGTTCATCATTCAAGTCTGTTCTTTAGTTGCGATAACATCCTTTTGCAACAACACACACACACACACATTTTTTCGTTAACTTTGAAATTATATCTCACTCCCCTCTCTCTCTCTCTCTCTCTCTCTCTCTCTCTCTCTCTCTTATGATTAAAACTAATATTTAAACAGAATCATAGCCGTAAGCTATTTTGGAATATTTTGGCAAATGAAAATTCGAAATCAATACAAAGTTTTTATTTATTTTTTTTCTCACACAAACACACACACACTCTCTCTCTCTCTCTCTCTATTTGTCTCTCCTCAAAATGAAAGAAAAAAAAAAGTTAAAAAAAAAAAAAAAATAAAAATTTACACATTTTAAATTTCAATAAATGAAACAAATTACTGAAATGACATTTCAAACAACAACAACAACAACAAAATCATGTCTAAATATATCTGTGTATATTCAAATTCAACAGGCCATAGACCGTTCCAGTGTACCACCTGCCTGAAGACGTTTTCACAAAAATGTGCCCTTAATTTGCATATACTTAGTCATACAGCTGGTAAAAAAACCAATAACTAACCAAAAAAAAAAAAAAAAGAAAAAAAAAAGAAATAAAAAAACACCAAAAATAAACAAATACCACCAAACACATAAATATTTATCAAAGAACAACAACAAATACCGAACAAAAACGGTCTAAAATATCACATTTTATTGATCTCTCTCATTTGTTTTTTTTTTTTCTTTCGTTCGTTCATTTTGGCAAACATTTTGTTTCGTTTCCTTTGATTTTTGACATGTTTAAAAAAAAAAAAAAAAATGAAAATTTGTTTCTAAAAATTTCACAAATTGTTTTCAATGCGATCGTTGTTTATTTGTACATTTGATTTGAATGTTAAATCATTTTACGTTTTGGCAAATTCGGTTTTCATTTTCGACGCAATCAGAATGATGTTGGCTTTTTTTTTTCTCATTGCATTTTAAATTCCAAAATTTATATACAGTGGATGATTTACTGGAACATATAATTGATTCGTTGTTTTGAATGATTTGAAGATGACACATGCGCAATCACTTAATTTGTGTTTTGTTTTATTTCCGGAAATGGATTAATCGCCAATTAGTGAACCACTTAAATAAGCATTGTACTTGAGATTTAATTTTGAAGATAAAAATTGAATTATTTTGATGTTTCAGACGGAATTCATCATTTATCTCAAGAAAATGTGATTTTCTATTTAAAATAACGCAATTTTTTTTTCCTTAAAAAACGCATTGATTCTTCTCATATTTTACCACAATGAATTTGTGTTTGCTGAGATTTGAATTTTCATTTTTAATAACAAACACTTAAGATATTTCGATGGTTCAGAATAGAAAAAGGAAAATTGCGTTTCAAATCAACATTCAATTCTAAAAAAAAAAAAAAAGAAAAAAATAAAGCAACTCTTATGTGCACGGCACATGTTCAGTAAATCATCTACGCACTCTTCCAAATTCGATGATACTTTCAAATGGAAAATTTTCATCACGTTTTTTTTTCTTGTTACGTTGAATCGACACAAACGAAAATTTGAAAACAACACATGAATTGGCATGATGTGATGGACAATTTTGAGGAGATGAAAACTAATGAAAAAAGGAAAAATTAATTGGATAATCTCTTTTAAAAAAAGATGAAAAGCTAAAAGACAAGATAACAAAATATGAAAAAAAAAAAAAAAAAAAAAAAAATCACGAACAAAATTATGTGAAAAATGTAAAATTATACAAACATTTTCCCTCAAAACTGTCATTGTTTCACATCAATTCATTTTAAGCTACGTCATTCTAACCATTCACACACTTGCATTGGATCGAAATTTGCATTGAATGCAACAAAATCTACTGAAAATCAAAATGCAAATACCAAATATGACAAACAACATTTGTTGATCGAAAGAATATTCTGACCAAAGGAAAAAGAAAAAAAAAAAAAAAAATTTTGAGAAAAAATTTCGTTCCAAAGCACAATCATTTTCACACAAATTTTGTTTTAAGAAATTCATTTTTTAAAATTTTTTCGTTCAAAAATTACACATCTGAAATCTTAAAGAAATTTTCTCTATGTAAAAACCATTCAAAGAAAATTAATATGTTTTTTTTTATGTGTTTCTACTCTTTTTTCTCTTTCTCTGTCTCCATTTTTTTTTTCTCTTGTTATTATCTTCGTTTGGCTGTCTGTGTTTGGTCGAAAAACAAAACACTTTTTTTTTCCATATTTCAAAAATAAACCGGAAAAAAAACCGTAAAAACCGAATCGCTGACCATGCAACAAAAAAACATGAAAACACAAAAAAAAAAACCCCCAAACACGCGCCAACTTGCCACATTCTCAAACTGGAACGACGTCAACAAATTACAGTGCAAGGAAGACCGTTCCAATGTGTACAATGTCCGGCGGCATTTTGTCGAAAACCGTATTTAGATATCCATATGCGAATCCACACTGGCGAAAGGCCCTTCCAATGCGAGATGTGCATGAAACGTTTTACGCAGAAATCGTCACTGAACATTCATAAACGAATTCATACAGGCAGGTGTCTTGACTACTCTATTATACAAAAAATACACACTCACACACCCACACAAACACACATAAACACTTAATGAAAGCGAAAAAAAAAAACACAAACAAACAAACACATACAAACAATACATCATCATAAAATGAAAGCCAGGAAAAAAAGAACCGCGAAAAATATGCGACTCATCGAGTCAGCAGAAAAATTACAATATTCACTTCAACTGCAGGCCATTTACGATCTAAACATATTAGAATCAATATCGTATTTATTATTTTATTCGAAACTAAATAAACGAGAGAAATTTTCGATGACTAAATCAAAGAGAAAATTTGAAAAAAAAAAAAAAAATAAATAAAAATGCACATTTTTGACACATTGCCGCGGATTTTAGTTTTGCTTCTTACATCGAGATTCAATATCATTTTTATTTTTTAGTTTTCGATTTTATTTTCAAAACTTTTAATTAATCAGAGATTCTCATATGGTTAGAATCAGCTGCTATGAATGATCGGCGTGAGCGCATTCTTATTTTTCACGATATCTTTCAATGCATGCAAACACACCTTCACAATCTCTTTTCCCGATGACGTATTTTTTTCTGTTTTTTTTTTTTTTTTTTTTTTCTTCATTTTTTGTCATTTCCAAAACAAACAATTGATCGACTTTCATTCTGGTTTCTCTCTTTCCCTCTTCTGATGGAATCACTCGAAATAAACGAAAATCACAACATGATTTTTAGGTGAACGACCGTACGCCTGCGATATATGCAATAAAACATTTGCCGTCAAGAGCTATGTCACCGCTCACAGGTATGTTTTTTGATGATTTTAATTTGAAAATACTAGACGATGATTTTAATTCGAAAAATCTTCATTTCCTTTATGATTTATAGATGGTCGCATGTGTCCGAAAAACCATTAAGCTGTGATCGTTGTTCCATGACATTCACGAGCAAAGCTCAGTTCGCAGGTACATTTTTTTTTTGTGTGTGTAAATAATTTTATTATTATTGAATGCTAATTTGATATTTTTTTTTCCATTTATCAAATCAGTTCATATTCGTACACATTCAGCGGGTCAAAATTATGAATGTACCATTTGTGGGCGAACATTCATACGGGATAGTTATTTGATTAGGTAAAATGAAAAATAATATTTACAAGAAACATGAACAAAACCAAAGTATTGCATAAAACACATGCATTACCAAGTGAGCTTTCGTTAATTAAATTTTGAAGGCGCACAATTTTAAAAAAACTTGAAAAAAAAAAAAATTATCAAATTAATTGATGAATTTCCGGCATTTTCTTTTTAGACACCACAATCGAGTGCATCGTGATAATAGAACAACAGCGAATAGCATCGCAACGATAAATAGCGTTGCGTCAGGCGATTTGGGATCAACAATTAGTGCCACATCCGAAACGGGCAGCGTTTATGATGCGACCACCGGCCAAGTGTGTGACTTAAGGTATGAGTTTTTTTTTTGCATTTTTTTTTTTTAATTTTTTTTCTTTTTGCATTTTTTTTCTTTTTGAAATTTGAACTTTTTCCAAATATCTTCGATTTTTTTTATTTCAAAATTTGTATTTTAAAATTTTTGAATTTTGTTCAAATTGGTTTTCAAGTTTTTAAATTTTTGAACAATATTCTATTGAAAATGAATTTCAAAATGATAAAATGTGCGAAATTTAAGGAAAAAATCACTTAAAATACTCATATCATTATATATTCCAGATACGTGTCTGATTTGCAGCAGTTAAGTGGAGCTCAGATTGCATCACCAATGCAACCGGATCGTACAAATGCTGGCAATGTAAATACAAAATAATATGTGCCCTGAGCAGCAGCAGCAGCAGCAGCACAACAACAACAACAACAACAACAACAACAACAACAATAAACAAAAGAGATACGAAGAACGTTGAAAATGGTGCTTCATGCAGGGGTTTTGTACTTGAGTAAAAATTCGACGAGCACAAATTTGCTGGAAATAAAAACTGAACTCACACTCAATAGATAATGATGTTGAAGGTAGAAAGAAAAAATTTTAAAGTCAAAACAACCAATCACACAAATCTTTTTTTTTTTTTTTTTTTTTAAAAAAAAGGAAAATAAGAAAAAGTAATAATAATAATAATAATAAACAAATCGTTATACGACGAACAATTGTAAAATATAATGCAAATATCCAAAATGTGCCATCAGTTCTTCCATGAGAGAAACTAGTGAGAATAAACGGCCACAGTAAATGTGAAATGAGTGGAACAAAGAGCAACAAAAACGAAAAAAAAAAAAAAAAAAAAAACTCCAAAATAGTATCAACACCTCCAATTCATATAACAAATACACAAACTCACACATATAAAATACATCGATTCCAAAATCACCTCAATGCACAACATATCGAAAACATCAACGCATCAACATAACGTTTTGTTCTTCATTTTATTTCAAACATTTTGTTCGTAATTTGATCGGCAAAATTTTGCAAAAATATTCCGAATCCCCTGTAAATGAAAATCGAAAGAGCCGAATCAACCGTATTCCGTTCCTGAAATTAAGTTGAATTGTGCGATGTGATCGACAAAAGGTATGCGATGAAGAGCAAATGTGAAAAGAAAAATTAAAATTTTAAATGTTGCGGCGCCTCCCCCAATCGCGATTATTTTTAAGGAATTATATTGAAATAACAGATACGTTAGTCTTTTAAACATTATGTTTATCTTATCTTAGATTTATTACTGAACAAAATCATCACAATCGTTTTTTGTCCTTTTGTTTGTTTTTTGTTTTTTTGTTTTTTTTTTTTTTTTTGAAAAAAAATCTCCTTTTATTCGTAATCTATTAGAGCAAAAAGCACACAAACACACACATAATATTTAAAAAAAAAAAAACAAAAATATATGTCAAAATCAATGAACTTTTCGTGATGATAAAACGCTAATTCATTTATTTGGAAAAAAAAAACATTGAATCAATCATTTGAAAGGGAAAAGAAAAAGGAATTAGATTTTTTTTTGTTTTGCAAAATGAAAAAATCCCATAATTTTAGATTTTACAGCTCTACCCATATACGAAAGCAAAACAGTTTTTAAACAACAACAAAAAATTAGAATTTAAACAAAAAAGAAAAAAAAAAAAAAGAACGAAAATGAAAACAAAACTAGAAATAGAAAAACCAAAACGAAAACGCATTACAAACTAATGGAAAATTCTGCAACAATAGCATAAAATAGAGGAGTGTCTCTAAGCAGCATTGCCATTGAATGCGAACAAATGAGTCAATATCACGGGTAAAATAATGTTAAATTATAAATAATTTAATGAAAAAGTGAGAAAACAATGCACTTTTTGTTGCAAAATAGCTCTTCCGTTTCAATCATAAAATTTCAAACAAAAACTCAATCTCGATTCGGTTCGGTTCGGTCCGGTCCGTTCCATTTTCACTTGAAAGAAATCAATTTTCAATTTGAAATGGTTGGAAATTTTCTTCTGTTCATTTCATTCTTCTTGTTAAAATTACGCATTCTTTCTCCTTCATTAAAAGATATAACACGTCGAAATGATCGAAATCGTTGTTCAGAATGATACGGAAATAATTGTAGGCATCTAGAATGATAGAAGCGATAAGCTCATGTTTACAAACAATGGAAACAAAACAAAAAAGAAAAACAAAACAAACTATATAATTTAATTGAAATGAGATATTGTATTTAGTGATTTATGAAACCCCCGGTAAAACGGGCAAAATCTTGAGATCTTTTGCATAATTAACGTCATTTTTACTAGGGTTTTTTTTGCACTTTTTAAATCGAATTTTTACGTAATAAGTCATTTTTTTTATTCAATTTTTTTTTTTTTTTTTTTTGTTTCTGTCTCAGTCTTTATTTGTTTTTTTTCTTTGAAAAATTCGATCTCTCTTAAAAAGTAATTTTGAAATGGGTTTTCTTGAACAAGTGTTTTTATTTTTTGTGATGAAAAGATAGCATATAGGAATGTTGAATAGATTGCATCTAGGGCTCAAAGCATCCCATTCACACTGTATATGTGCACACTCAGAGGAACACTCTGAATTACTACTTTTTGATGATGCAGTTTTTTTTTTTTTTTTTTTTTTTTTTTTGGAATCTGTTCTTTTAATTGTTTGTTTATTCATCATTTTTCACTCGGGAAACATATTATTATAATTTCTATATTTTATGTAGTATATGAATGCAGTTGTGATTACAGTGTACCAATTAATTTACATTTCTTTTTTTCATTTTGCATCGTTTAAAAAAAAAAAAAAAAAAGAAAAACTCTAGAAAGCACAAATGAAATACTTAATGCTGTGATTATCATTCACAATAAATGGGAAGAGGCTTTAATTCACGTTTATATTTGAAACGCGCATCGAAGCAATGCTATATAGCTTAAATCTTCTCTTTATTTTACCACACTTGATGTTTATTTCGAATATTTTTCCTCATTTACAAAAGCAAAAAAAAAAAAAAAAAACAAAAAAAACAGGATACTTTTGATTGTGCCATATTTTGAAAAATTTAATTCCAAAATACTTTTGCAGTAATTTTTTGATTTATTTTTCAACAAATTTACGAGCAATGCATGTTAAATTCGGACAATGGAATATGTAATTCAACAACAATCATTTAACAATGGAATTTGTAATTTTATTCAAAAATGAATATTAAAACTTGTATTTGCATGTGCTTCAGAAAGTCCCCATGAAAATCTACATGATCTTCCTATGAAAAAATATTTTTTTAATTTCAAGACAACCAAATGTCATTTCGAATTCAAAAAGTCCTCAAGATGAAACTTTAAAATTGATTGAAAGTTAAATTCAAATTACATAACAAATAATCGTTTTGTTCAAGTTTATATACGGAAAAATGTGCTTTTTTCCAATTTTCTTATATAAAATGCGATAATTGATCTATGACATGCAAAATTCATTGGAAACAAATTCGAATGTTTTTATATTTTACCAAAGAAGATCTTTTTAAATATGCATTTAATCGATAAAAACTGTTGAAAAATTATGATTAAAAAAATTTCTTCATTTTTTCAAAAAAAATCGACATAACATTTTCTAATCTAATTTTTGTTTTCTTCAATTCATATTATTGAGCTTTAAAGAAAGAAAAAAAAAAATTCTATCCCAAAGCGATGATCAAATCATCAATCATTTATTTGTGATGATGAAATCTCGATAAAAAAAAAAAAAACAAACAAATATATTAAAGAATATGTGTAGCGTTAGATACAGCTTGTTAGTTTTTCTAGAGCCCTTCCCATTTTGGAATAAAAAAAAAAAAAGCAAACAAAAAGAATGGAAAAAATAAATCGATAAAACAGAAACTGCCCTCATCAGTGATTAATGGAACATTTTTAGGCGTAGAATTAATACGGAATTTAATTAGGATTTGAAAAGGTACGAAAGGTAATGTAATGAAAAGAAATGAAACGCCGTATAGCGTTTAGTATCAAAGTGAAGTGTTAGGACGAAAAGAAAACGAAGAAAGATAAAAAAAAAAAATTATGCAACATTTTTGGTGATATTTGGTGATAAATGAAAATAACAATTTTAAAATTGGAATTAAAAATTGGAAATAAATTGAAAAAAATTAATTCGATCAAACGATTTTAGGTAAGAGAAAGCGTAGCGTAGCGTAAATGGTAATTGAGTGAAGCGGAAAGAACATGAATGTTTTTACTATCTCAAATGAAGGAATGAAAGAAATGAAACACAAAATTTCATTGCCGATGGAACAAATACAAAACAAAATATGAATGAAATGAATCCTTCGATATATAATGACAATCCCATTATGAGATCTTTCGGATGTAATGAATCCAATGATAATATTAGCAAAACAGAAAAAAAAAACAAAACAAAAATAAAATGATCGATGATGCTAATGCTTTTTACGATTCTTTATGAAAAAAAAAAATGCTTAATGTCATTATGTTTGTTTTTGGTCAATCGATTAACATAGTTGAGACTCAACTTGAGAGATATCATTCAGAATCAATGTGTGTGTGTGTTTTTTTTTCCTTTCCACTCATTCACCCAAAATTAATAACTTTGAATTTGAAAAAAAAAAGAATTATATCTTCGAATACATTTTTAGATATATCAAATCAATTTTTAAGTGATTTAAGCTCATTTGACTCAATATTAAATGTAAAACTAAAAACAAAATGCAAAAAAAAAAAATGAAGATAGATTATTGTAACCGTCGCAAAAGTGCAACAAAAACATACAAAAAATAAATGAAACGAGATAAAAAAAAAAAAATACCCACAACTTACACAATTTTTAAAAAGAAAAATGCCATTTTGCTTTAAGAAAAAATTGCGATATTTTTACTTATGAACGAGATTGTAGCATGCGTGATATAAATGCGTGACACCTGGATATAAAATAAAATAAATAAATCTATGAATTAAAAGAGAGAAAAAGAAAAATGAAAAGAAAACTATGCAGAAAAACAATCGCAAGATATTAATAATGAAAATAACCAATTGTGAAGAATTTTTTTTTTTCTTTTTTTTTTTTTTTTAGTCGGTATAGATAAATCCGTATGTGAATAGTACGCTAGTGATCCAGTGTTTCATTTTTTTTATACGTGCATAAAAGCCATTGTGATTATTGCCATGAAAAGTGAATGCGATTTCTTTTTTTTGTATTTGGAAAAAAAAAAGAAATAAAAGAGAAGAAGTGAATGACACGAAAAGTGTGTGTTAGAATGAAATTAAAAAGAAAAAGTAAAAAAAACGTGAGAAAAGGAATAAGTAAAAGGAATAAAACCAATTGTCCCTTCCCCTCGAGAGATAAAACACAAAAAAAAAAAAACACATTTAAAACAAAACCACGTAGTGATCAATGAAACGACCTAGTCAGAGACAAAAAAAAAAAAAAAAAAATAAAAAAAAAATAAAAAAATAGAAATTATTTATTACATTTTCTATGTGTCATCGTTCACTTCCATTTCTTTTCGGTAGCTTTTTCTTATCTCAACGTTTGTTATACGATATTTGCTTTGTAATTGAAAGAGAGAAAAAAAAAAATTATTTCAACAATGCATTTGTGAAGATAAAGAAATAAAAAGAAAAAACAAGAAAAAAAAACAAAAAAAAAAAAAAAATTTGTATCCTGTAAGTTAGATTTCTTCTTTTTATTTTCGAGTGTGTATTGTAATTAGCATAAAAGCACTCCTGTTTGCTATTGCTGCTGATCACCACAAATATACACACACACACATCTACATATATATATATATATATATATATATATATAGACCGCTCGACATAATAAGAGAGAAAAAGAGAGAAAACAAACAAACACACTCACACCGTGTAACATCGTAGAATTTAGTATGAAAATTACGAGTATATATTTATATGATACTTAGGTATAGGTATATAAAGGAAATTAAAATGACACATTTGATAAATACAAAACATGAAATGTCTAGGCGAAACGATTGATCGAGAGAAAGAGAACGAGATAGAGAGAGAAAGATAAATAATGTGAAACATGTTACACAATCACATCAGGTACTTGTTGTTGCGTTCACTGATTTCCCTCAAAACAATACAAAAACAAAAAAAAAAAAAAAAAAAAAAAAAACGAAATGAAACGAATTAAGCGCCAAACATCACGATTACATATAGATTTACATATATAAATATATATATATATATATATATATATATATATCAACTGCATTGCATGATTCAATGGCATGCATTGCACAACAATTCTTCCTACCACCAAACATCAAACATCAACTTCAATTTGAAGTGTTCAAGTACTCAGACTCATTTTTTTTGACAATAAACAATTTTTGACAAAATGGCAACAACAATAAATTTTCCAATTTGAACAGATGTCGCAACAACAATTAGCACATTTACAACAATTTAATACTGAACCAATAAACAACAAATTATTTGTAGAATGTACATGCATATATAGATCGTAAATATCTATAGCGTAAAAAAAAAAAAAAAAAAACAACAACAACAACAACAACAACAAAATATCGCATTAATTTAAGATTTACTTATAACAATGCAAATTTTATGAATAATTATAGAGCTGAAAGTAATGAAAATGAAACAACAACAACAACAACAAAACAAATAAATAAACAAACATAAAATTAACGAATAAATCGAATGTTTTTTTATTTCAGCCATTTTCAACCGATATTTTTCATTTTGATTTGGTCATTTTTCAATGTAAAAAAACATAGAACAATGTAAATGACACGAATAAACAACATTTTTTACTTTGTTTGCCCTCGAACATTTTATGCCTTTTTTTTTTGTCCCGGAAAGAAATTGATAAGGACCCGGGTACCCTGAAGGAATCCAAAAGAAGAAAAAAAAATGGTCCTCACACCAAAATTCTCGAACAATTTTGTTTGACATACATACGGGTTTTGACGCTGATTTTCCCAGGATTCCATGACACTCCTTGACTCTTTCTATCTTTCTCCCTCTCTCTTTCTCTTTCTCTTTCTTTCTCTCACTCTCTCGTTCTCTCTCTCGATCTTTCTTTCGCTCTTTCCCTCGTTCTTTCTTTCTTTCTCGCTCTCGTTCTTTCTTTCTCTCGCTTTCGCTCTCTCGTTTTTTTACTCTCTTTCTCTCTCTGACGAGGTGGTTCAAATAGAGGTTCCACCTCGTTAGAACGAGAAAGAGAGTGAGAGAACGAGAGAGCAAAAGCGAGAGAGAGATAGAGAGAACGAGAGAGTGAGAGAAAGAAAGAGAAAAAGAAAGAGAGATGGAGAAAGATAGAGAAAGTCAAGGAGTGTCATGGAATTCTGGAAAAATCAACGTCAAACCCCGTATGTATGTCAAACAATAAATATTCAATGCAAATAATATAAAATCAAATGAATAAAAACCCTATTTGAAATGTGATTAAATAAAAGAATAAAAATTTATTTGTAGCCTAATGGAACGACAGAGATAATTGAATACATTTTACAGTATTCGATTGCCTTGCACATTGTTCTTATTATTTAAGCTAATGTGAATTTGTCGCTTCTTTTCTTCTTTGAATGCATCTTGATTGGCCTTCTTTTCGATGCGTCGCTCACTTCGATATTCTTTCAATAAACGTTTACGTTGACGTTTCTCTTCAATTGATTCATCTTTTGGTCTAATGGACAATACACTCAATGTAGATAAAACACTTTGATCACACAATGATTTGGGTCCCGTTTTTGATTCAACATTTCTGAAAATGCAAAAATGTTCATTAATTTTTGTTTTTTTTTTTTTTGTTCTCAAAATTCAAAATAGAATTTTAATGAATGAGATTTATTCGAAACTTACGTATTTTCTGTATTAAATTTAGCAATTGATTTGAGTGTAAGTTGTGTATTTTCACCATTAAATACATTCATTGGTACGCCTGTTTTTGGATTAATGACAATTTTTGATCCTTTACGTCGACGTGGTTCATTAATTAATTTTGGATGATTGTATGCATTTGAATTTAATGTTAATACACTTTCACAATCCCATTTTTTATCCGGTTCATCATCGTTAACTTCGATTTCAATCATTTCTTCTTCGGATGAATCTTCGTCTAGTAATTTTTTAATTCGTTGTTCATCCCATTTTTTATCATATGGTAAATCATTAACATCACGTTTTAATTCGATCATACATTGATCAAGTAAATCACCTGACATTTCAACGTGACCATCAATATTTTCCATATCCAATGCACCAATATCGGGATCATCATAATTTTCATAAAATTTTTCAAAACGATCATCTAACAATGTAAGTTGTTCATTGCGACGAATAACGCTGCTTGACATTGAATATTCAGTGAAACGAGATTTTGTTTCTTCACCATCAAATGTTGGCATTCGACGTCCACGTAATGGTGCAAGTCGATCACCATTCTCATCATTTTCATTGTCATCATCATTAAAACTTTGCCCATCAAAATCTGAATCAATGTCACTATATTCATTATAATCATTATCATCATAATATTGTTCATCACCATCACCGCCCATTGCCAATTCCATAAAATTATCCTCAAGTTCATTGTTTGGATTATCAAAATCAAAATCATCATCAAGTGCGGCCACAATTTCAGGTTCTAAATCTGGTCGTGGTCCCAAATGTGGTGCTGCTTTTCGAAGTAAACCTTCATCTTCTTCAAATTCTGATGCAAATACAGATGATGGCAATGTAAAACCAACTGATTTTACTTTTGGCACATCATCAATTTCATTTGATTTATTTTTTAAATTGGCTGGCGGTATATATTCCCAATGCACTTCATTGTGTTCTTCTTTTGTACGTAAATGTTGAAGATAATCATATTCATCATCAAAGAAAATACCATATTTACGTTCTTCTGCTTTTCGCTTTTCACGCTCTTCGGGTGTCTACAATTGAATTTTTATTTATTTTTTTTTTTTTATTTTTTTTTTTTTAAACTTTTTGACAATTCACATTCAAATTTTGTAATATTCTCACCTCTTTCTTTTGATTTTGTTGTGATGGTTGATGTTGTTGTTGCGTTGTTTCAAGTAAAACATGCTGCGGAGCTGTTTCATCAGCTATCAATGGATCTTGTTGTGAACGATGCACAAGATGGAATGTCACTGCATTCTTTTTATCGATAAAACGACGTTTTGTCTTTGGCTAAAACATTAGAATGGGAAAATAGGGTCATTTCATTTAAAAAAAGAAAAAAGAATGAGTAAATTTCTTGTTGATTTTGTTCATTGCATTTTTAGATAAACAATGGTTGTGGTTATGATAAGCAGCACATTTGTTAGACATCGTGTAAACAAAAAATTAATTTTCGCCATTGAATCAATAATTTGGCAAACAAATGAAAAAAAAAAAATCCAATTTAAACTTACCATTTTCGATAAATATCTGTTGATTTATATACAATAATCGATGATATTTAATGCAAATTTCAAAGGCAAAAATTTTACATTTACTGAAGCAAAACACAGAAAACGCGTGTTCATCAGCAACAGTGTTATTGAAAAAGAATGACAGTTTGCATGGAAAATGCTTTTTTCCCATTTACGTCAGTCAAATAGGTTTTTTTTTTTGTTTCTTCTGTTTTTGCTTATATCAAATAGGCCTTTTTCACAAAAATACCTTCGAATGAAGATAATGAATGCAATAAAAATGGGATGAGAAAAAAAACAAAATCCCAGATAATTCAAAAAAAAAAAAAAAAACAAACAAACAAAATGAGATAAGCTAATTTTTCATACAAAAAAATTGCGATTTTATTCTAATTTCAATTTTATCAGATCCATTGCAAATTACATTTGTTTGCAAAATAGATTTCAAACACAAAATCATTTTTACCGAATGCTTTTATTTTATTAAATAAAAATGAAAATAAAATTCATTGCTTATTCGACTTAAAACCAATCCGATTAGATGTTGTTGAATATGTAAATATATCTATGTGTTGTTATTTTGTGACTTAATTTGTTTCTGATTTATTGTTTTTAATTGGTCGAACTTTTTTTTTTTTTTTTTTTTTTTTTGGAACATTCGGATAACTGCCACCAAATGGCATATAAATTCTACAATTGTTATCGCTGGAATGTTTTGCTTGAAAATCCAACGCACTTTGGAATACTGCCCACCAAATTCATTGAGAAAAAGAAGAAGAAGAAGAGAAAAAAAACACTAAAATTTATCAGCTAAAAATGTTGTTCAGTTCAAAGATCCTTAATATCGGCCGGTATAATCGGATCTATGTGATTATTTTCATTTTGTACAATTTTTGGTTCATATATTCCGGTAATTTCATCATTTAATTCCATATGCAATGGTTGTTCATCTTTTTTTTGTACATTTTCCATGGTCGTGGATTGTGTCTCTGGCACAATAACGGGAGACTGATTTATTTCCGATGCATATGGTTTTGAATCTATACGTTGAACATAATTAATTGGAACTAAACCAGATGTTTTTTTATCAATTGTTGCCAATGCCCATCCAGTATTTAAAAGCTTATGTGTTTGTTGCACTTCACGGGGCGCCAATTCAATTAATTGACCAGCATAAATACTTAACTCATGAGGACTTGATGATTTGTAATTGTAAATTACTTGACCGGCATATGGTTTGATCCATGTTTCTGGATTTCGAGCTAAAAATGAGAAAAAAGAGAACGATGAAGAGTGAAAAAAAAAAAAAATTAAGAAAGATAATGTCATTTTAATCACGGCTTTGAAAACAAAAATAAAATCATCTAATCTTCTTTAAATCTTCTTCTTGATTGTTTGATTCAAATTTTGTCGATTTCAATCGAAAAAAAATGTTTTCAAAAAAAAAAAAAACAAAAATTAAAAATTAAAAATTTTTCAAAGAAAACTAGTCATAATGAATATTCCCAAAAATATTATTGATTTTTCCTCAATATTTTTCTATTTGAAAATGCTTCAAAACCAAAAAAAATAAAATAATAAAAAAAAAAAAAAAATGAAAAATGTGAAATATTATTTTTTCAAATGTAACTTACATTCCTCAATGGCTGTGGTCGATACTTGTCCAATTAATTTCATAATCAAATATGGTGTGGCAAAAATCAAGCTTAAAAATGTAAGAATTGGCCAAGCGGATACCTTTTTTGGTTCTAAATCTGGTGAATTGGTTAATTGTGTTCCGTTTGCAGCTGCCGAAAAAATTTCATTGAATCGTACAGTTGATGGATCAACTTTGCTGAGACCAAGCATATATAATAATCTAAAAAAAAAAAAAAAAAAAAAAATTAACAAAAAATTCGTAAAATATTTTAATAAATTTTAATGATTGATTTAGATTTATAATAGAGAAATTGTCTTACTTTCGATATAGCCAGTTAACACCACGAATGAGTGCAAATGTAGACCAAAATTGTGCAAAAACACCTCTTAATTGTCCAACATTAGCGGCAACGCCTAATATCGCTCGAAATGAGCTGGTTAATGCAAAAAATGTGGAATCAAGCATGGCTGCAATATTACCAATGGCCATAACAAGTGATTCAATGCTTTGAAATGCCGGTCTTGAACTTTCTTCGGCCAATTGAATAAATCGATTTTCTGGATCCAATGGATCACGATTACCATACATACCTAATGGGGGAAAGAACGAAATTAAATAAAAATAAATATTTAAATATCGCGTGAATATTCTGAATATCTACTAAATATATATATATATATATATTCATAAAGGGTCCTCAGCCCCTAGTACATACCACTGCCATACATTCCACCACCATACATACCACTGCCATACATTCGATTCATGCCATACGGATTCATTCCATATGAATATGGTGAATAGCCACTGCCATACATTGAATTTGAATACATAGAATTGCCATAAATTCCCATTGTTGAATTTAACATGGACGATTGTTGGGCATTTGAATATGGTTTTGGTGGAACGGGCGGTGCTGTTGTTGTTGTTGTTGTTGTTGTTATATTTTGATTAGCATTGCTTATATTTGTGATTGGAATTCGTCCCAATGCCGTTTGTATGCCTGATTGTTGTGGACCAAATACTCGTGGCTCATTTATTGATGTACTTCGAAAATTTGCAATGCTATCCATGTTTGTTTATTGTCTTGAAAATCAATATAAATGATTTAACACTTGAACTGCATCGGCTAAAAGAAGAAAAACTCACACGTTTAACTAATGCGTCGTTTATTCTTTTAGAATCGAATATCTGATTAGCATTTTTTCACGAAAACAATTTCGCGCACACAGATAATTACGTAGTTTTTTTTTTTACCTGCTTTGTGTGTATAGCTCCTATTGTTATCTTTCACTTCTTTTTTTTTTTTTTATTTAGCCGTGGTCAATGGTGTGCCCCACTTTGTTTTCTCTTAAACTTTGATCACGATTTTTTTATTTTTATTCTCAAAATACACTAAATTCAACGATTCAAATTGAAATAAACTATGTAATTTGCATATAAAAATTTTTAATTCGATTTTTTATGATAATTACAATGTCTTTCTAGCAATGATGAAATCCAATTTCATTCGAAAGATATCTACAATTTTACGATTATTATTCATGAACATTCAATGACATATCAAATAGGCTCATTCAAAGGTCTATTCAATTCTATTTAACTAATGTCAACGGTCGAACGAGTATGTAACTCAATCTGTTATCGTTTGATAAAACAAACCATCAAATTGTATGCAGATTTGTTTTGGAAGGAACTATTGAGTGTCAAGTTAAAATTGTGTGTGTTTTTTTTTAAATAAAAGTCGTTTTAATTTCATTGAGTTCAAGAAGTTTTGATGATTTTGAATGTCACAAATTTTAAGCTAACAAAATGCAATATGAATGAAGTGAGAAGCGAAAAATAAATTTGAAAATAACATACAAACCCATAGCGCCGCCTATTATTTGACATATGATTGTCATAAATTACGTTCTCGTTGCGTTTATTCGTTTGTCCATCGCAAAAAAAAAAAAATCGAATTGATATTTACAAAACGAGTATTAAATTTTGAAAAGATAAACACTCAAGTAAGTTGTAAATAATTTCAAAAATTATTTTCACATATGTTTGTAATCGATGTGTATGTGTGGATGTTTTTTTTTATATTTTAGAATAAATGATAAAATGGCATCAGCTCTTGATTCATATGTAAATAATACCGTGTCAATAATAACAGCCGATGGTCGAAATTTTGTTGGCACACTGAAGGGATTTGATCAAACAATTAATATCATATTGGATGAATCGCATGAGCGTGTTTTTTCAACAACAAATGGAATTGAACAAGTTGTGCTTGGTTTGCATATAATACGCGGTGACAATATTGCAATTATTGGTCAAATTGACGAGGCCATTGACAGTCGATTGGATTTTCAAGCGATTCGAAGTGAACCACTCGGACCGGTCGTTCATTAAATCTTTTTGGATTTTTTTTTTTTTTTATTCTTTTTTCCTTTCAATTTGTGCTCCATTTTCTAATGTAAGCATTTAGATATTAACTAAATTTTTTTGTTTTTCATGACAAATCAAAAAAAAAAAAAAAAAAAAAAAAACGAGAAAGAAAAAGAAGGAAAAAACAATTCAGTCAGATTACATTTATTCACGCTTCTATCAAATTGGATACACATAGCAAGAACAATGTTTCATTTTTAAATTGTTTCTCATTTTTCTCTATGGTTTTTTTTTGTTTCTTAACCACATTTCTTTTTTTTTTTTTCGTATTTTTTGCGCAAATCAATTGTTTGCACATACAACATCATTCATTTCATTGGAATTCAAAATTTGGCTCTAATAATAAATAAATGCTAATAATTCTGTCAATTATGATGAAGATTTACAAATGGGGTTATTATTCATTAGATTTCTTTTCTTCTTCTTCTTCTTTTTGTGTTTTTTTTTTTCTCTTCCCTATTATGTTTCGTGTAAAATTTCTAGAAATTTGTATTGTTCTCATCCACCTGTGTGATTATTGTTCATTGGCAGCACTTTACTAAAGGATTAATATAACATGTAAGTATATATTTTATTATGTATATTTGCTACGACAAAAATGGGAACCGAATAATTCACAACTGAAAATGTATGGAAAACATTGAATCCGGACGGTTTTGGGAACGTAAAACAAAAATTATTACATACATAATTCACATTATTTGGTTTTTTTTCTTTTTTGACTACCTAATATGACTATAATATGGGCGATATCTCGAAATGTTTATGTTTTTTTTTTTTTTTTTTTTTTTTTTTTGTCTCGCTTTTGGCCGCCAATTGTACAACAAATTCTCTTATTTATTTTTCTATCAATTTTTCAGTGAAAATTTTTCACCATGACAATGAAAATGAGATCAATTTGATTTACGAAATATAACAGAGCATATCTCAATGCATCTCTGTGATCTCAATAATTCAACTAATTTTTTGTATTTTTTTTTTTTTTTTCTCTTTTTTACTAAAGCATTTTACACTTGGCAATACAAAATGCTATTTATTTTGAAAATAGTTTGAATTTGATTACGTTCAGTTTGAATACGATGAATTCATTCGAAAAACAAAACAAAACCAAAAAAAAAAAAAAAAATTGAGGTTGATTTCTAAATTCAAAAATAAATTGAATTGGAGGCAGACGCAATTGGACATAGAGCCAATGATAAATGGCGCTTTTTTTGTTTTTTTTTTTTTGTTTTTTTTTTGATGAAAATTTTTCGAAATTTAAACAATGGTAATGTGTAATTTAATGGTTAATGTACCATCATTTGATAAAAATCCATCATTTATAATGCTGTTTATATTTGCATATTCAAGATAACCATAACTATGTGAGCTAATATCATTGTTTGGCCGTTGAAATGCGGTGCTTGTTTCAATTGACATGATTTTATCGCGTTTGGTCAATTTACAATCTTTATTAATTAAAAAAATTTGTATACATCCACGAAATGGCCATGGTAAATGAAAATCATTTATTGATCGCATCATATGCACATGAAAACTTAATGAATCTTTTAATTTTGATTTTGTTGATATACTAATGCGTGCACAAAATCGATAACCATGCGGATCGGTATAAAAATCTGGACTAAAATACATTCGATTTGGTGTATTTAACATTTCTTGTACTTTTGTTTTAAATTCATCAATTTGCCATACCAATGTACCAAATTGTTTTCGCATTGCACTTGAAATGCCAATTGTATTATTAACCATTGTTAAATATTTCATATTAAATTTATATTGATATAATTCATGTTCCAATGATGCAATACGATTTAATAATTTTTTTTGATCAAATGCATCTGAACCATTTTGATAAGCATTGTCTTCATTGTGATCGGTTTTTTTTATTGTTGATTTTCCATTTTCACCAATTTCCATTTGCGATAGCATTTTCTGAAATATTGTTTTTTTTTTTTTTTTTTTTTTTTTTCGAGAGAAAGAGAGAGAGAAGAGAGAAAGAGAGTAATTATTGTTGTCAAATACAAAAAAAAAACGCCAAAGCGTTTTTCATAACAAAAAAATTCTTAAATAGAAAACTTACACTCAAATGTGCTGGAATATTTTCCTCATTGTGAATATTAAGTTGATTGATATCTGTTGTTCGAAAATTGCATCCATAAGGTGAAAATTGGCAATCGACTAAATCCATGGATAAATGAGATTCATCATCACGATACCGTGTCACCGATCGATTCAGTGGTGAATTTATATCAATTGTTGTTTTATGACAATATTTTAGCTCATCATAACTTTCTCGTCCGGATCGATTATCACTGGTTCCACCATTGTTCAATGATTTATACTCACCATTCACTGGTGAATACGGAATGGTTTGTCTATGCAATGAAAGTAAAAATGTGATTAAAAACCCATCAGTTGGAGTAATTTTTATTTCTTTTTTTGTTAAATTTATAACCTTTTTTCAATGGTTTTTTCTTATGAAATTGGTAAAAAAAAAATTTTGCTTTGAATTTCCGATTTAAACATAATTTTCCCTATATTTAACAAGCTTCAAGACAAGTTCAAATGAAATTTTCACTTGAAAATTTGAAATGTAAAAACTCAAAAAAAAAAAAAAAAAAACTTATTTCTGAACCAAATGTTCAACTTATCGAAGATTTGTTTGACTTACTCATTGCGAAATGTTGAGATGCACTTGCGACATGTTTTCTCATTGCATTGTGAGACTGGTTCAGAAAGCCAATAAGCAGCACATGTTGGGCAATCATAATACGAATCAATAAGATTTGCTGCGTACTGTAGATGAGAAATTGAAAAAAAAAAAATCAAATCACATATTAATCACTGTCGATTCTCGTCATCATCAACAAAAACAATCATTTAATATTTATGAGATCACATATTACAAACACATTCATTACTGAGAAAATCATTTGAATTACCTTGGATCGTTCACACGATGAAATGGTTGCTTCCTCAGCTGATATTTTGCGCTCCATTTGTGATTTTTTTTTTCTATCTTTTGTTTGTTTTTTTTTTTTTTTTTTGGTTTTAAATTCGATTTATTTTAAAAAAAATTGTGTTGTGTTTATAAACCTTATAAACTACGTAAGGATAAAATTAAAATGAAAATCACTGTGTTTCTATCGTGTTTTCTTTTTTTTCTTTTTCTTCTTAATCACTGTTTTTCTATTTTATTTATTAACGAAATCAGTCTTTGATGATTTAGAAATTTGGTTAAATACCATACACCAACAACCGATTTATGATAATAAATGATTTCGATTCATTATTTTGTCGCGGGATGATTTCTATGTGTTTTTGTTTTTCTCTCTTATTTTTTTATCTTATGTATTTGTATTTGTTGCTCATCAATTGGTTTCGGCGTAGTTGAACATTTGATGATGTGAAAATCACTCGTGCATATGAATCTTCCGGAAAATGAAACAAGGCCGTACCAAATGGAATATTCAGATAAAATAGAAAATAGATAGAGAACGTGTGCGAGAATGAAAGATGAAGGAGGAGAGTGAGAGATAGAGAGTGCGAGTTTTTGACCGAAACGAAGGACAGTTTTTTTGCGAATGAAAAGCGATGAGTGTAAGAATAGAAGCCAAAAAAAAACAACAACAACAATACAAGCAGGCCAAAAAAAAAAAAAATAAAAAAAAAATATCTGTGTCGATGGAAAGCTTAAAAAAAAAAATTAATTATGTTAATGAAGAAGTGGAAAGTGTAGAAAATGATTTGGTTTAATTTGTGTGACGGGCGAATATGATGCTGTATTACGCGGTGTACTGATGACCAACACAAATATTTTGCTTTTCACAATTTTATATGCGCGCACACAAACGAACACAATCACTCACACACATAAGCACAAGCACAAGCATACATTTCACGCCACAATTATGGTAAAAGAAGAAGAAATGAAGAAGAAAAATACGATGGAAATTTTTTTTTTCGCTGTTTTATTTATCGTTAAAAAAGCCAGAGACCAAGTTCATTTGCAATGTGAAAATGAATCACTTGGACACCAATGGAAGGTCTTTTGTTTTGTATTGGAAAAAAGAAGAAAGAAAGAAAGAAAGAAAAAAATGATTGAAAATGAATTTTCACCAGAATACACACAGTCAGTACAATATTGTATCGCACACATTTGCACAACGGTATAGACGACAAAGAGCCAAATAAGGGGATAACAGTGTGGCTAAAGCTTTGAGCAAGCCATTCGATAAGTGGAAAATTCTGCACATTTATATGAATTTTCCATCCCCTAACAAGCATCACAACAACATTCATCTCACATACACAATCATACATGGATAAAGACAGTGAGAGCGAGAGAGAGAGAATGAGAGTGAGAGTGAGAGTGAGAGTGAGAATGAGGGAGAGTGAAAGAGAGAGAGAGAGAGAGAGAGAGAGAGAGAGAGAGAGAGAGAGAGAGAGAGAGAGAGAGAGAGAGAGAGAAATCGAGAGAGAGAGTAAGAGATAGACTCAATAAAATCCACTTTTAAACATTGAAAATGCTATCATAGCGCATCATATTGTCAGCATAATTGTGTTTCGAGTGCCTGAATCATCCTTTGAATTAATACATTCGCTCGTTTGCTTCAAACTTTACAATTTGACAGCACTTTAGCGCAGATTCTTTAATGACTTTCAATTGCTGCGAGGCATATTTTGACCGATTTGCTTGCTTATTTTTGTTTTTTCATTTTGCTGTAACGATTTCATCTATTGAGGGAAGAAATTCGTCGTATAACTAGCAAAATTCAAATGCATACAAACCTAGCTAGCGAATATTGAGCTATTCAAAATGTAAACAAAAATTATCATTTGATAAATATTGCAAGCAAATTCAAATCGAACAGAATGGAACGGAAGTTTTGAATCAATTTTTCGAAATAAACGGCTTATTTTTTTTTTTTTATTCCATTTCAAATATCTTTGGCAAACAATTCATTTGACCGCCGGCAATTCGATAATTTATTTTTTCAAACGGAACATAAACAAATGCCATCTTCATTGGATTCTCCACAAGTAAATTCTTGAGGGAAAAGTCTTTTTTATGTTTTGAATTTAAAACAGTCTTCATTTGATTTTGGTAGACATTTGGTTGCTTCACTTCCTACTGCCAATTTTATCATTTTGTTTTTGTTTTTTTTTTTTTTGTTATTATTGTCAATAATTGCGCGTAATTTATTCCATTTTTTTCCCCTACAACACGTGTTACTACTCACACAGCATTAACATTTGGTTTACAGGTCTTGCTATGTAAAATCTGGCATCAAATTTTACTGAGCATGACATAGCATAAAAATCGCGAGAAAAACAAATTCTAGTTTTTGTTTTATACCGGGAGAGACCAATTCCAGATAAGGTCAGAAAAAATAGATAGAGGGAGGTAAGAATAAAGTCAATGATGAAGAAATTGATCAAAGAAAGGGACAGAGAAAAATGGAATGAGGAAGAGAGAGAGAGAGAAAGAATGTAAATGAGTGAGAGAGAGAGAGAAACACACACACACAGAGAGAGAGAGAGAGAGAGAGAGAGAGAGAGAGAGAAAGAAAGAAAGAAAGAAAGAGAACGAGAGTGAGAAATAGAGAGAGAGAGAGAAAGAGAGAGAGAGAAATAGAGAGAGAGAGAGAGAAAGACAGAGAGAGAGAGAGAGAGAGAGAGAGAGAGAGAGAGAGAGAGAGAGAGAGAGAGAGATAGAGAAAGACAGATAGAGAGAGAAAGACAGAGAGAGTGAGAGTGTGTGTGTGTGTAAATGAGTGAGAGAGAGAAAAAAATAAAATAAATAGAAGAAGCAAGTATGAAAGAATTAGTTATTATTAATGACAAAATCGATTTAATCAAATCTGAGCTATTATTAGCAAACAAATAGTAAACAATAAAATGTGGTTTGCCCAGTTTGATATGTGTTAACTAATTTTGTTTTTTCCAAAATGTACATTCCAAGTAGCCAAAAATGTCTACAAATGTGCATAACCATCCCACTTAAAACTGAAATCACATCACAATCCACAAAAAGAAGAAAAAAAACGCCAAAAAAAAAAAAAAAAAATTTCCTAACTCTTTTTACCAAATTGTGATAGGTGATCGGTCTACCAATTCCATTGTTTGCGTACGGTTTCGCATTTCTTTTTGCTACTTTTACTCATGACAATGTTAGCTCTCTGTTTGCCGATTACTTCTTCTTTTCTTTTCTTTCTTTCAGTTGACCAAATGGTACTGATGAATGTGACGTTTATTCCGCATATTATTTCTTTTTTTTTCTTTTTCATTTTGCTTCTCTGTTGTTATTTGGCTATAATGTTGTTTATGTATTCGTCAAAATGTGTCGCTAGGTGATCATCATGTCTTTGCAATTATGATCAGTTGGACAAGAGATTCAACAAACGCAAGCCATAGCTTGTTCAGTCTTTTGACTAAACCAGCAAATTTGAATCAAGTCAATTCTTATAATAACTTAAACATCATTTATACAACTATATCGGTAATTCATTTTCGAAGAATCATTTGTGCATTGTTATTTTATAGATAAGCTATGAGGTTTTCATTCATTTATTTATTTATTAATACATCAAACATGTGCGTTCAGTGCAATTATAATTAAAGAAAAAGAAAATAAGTGAATATTTTCACAAAAAAAAAAAAAAAAAAAAAAGTGAATATTTCAACAAAATATACCAACATTTTGTGTGTCATTTTGAACAGAATGATGTGAATGAAATAAGCAATTTACACCAAAAATTTAATTATAGCGTTGAATTTTGTATCTTGTAAATTTAATTTGTATAAAACAAAATTTAAGCCATTTCATCATATTATCTTCAATGGAAACATTTTTCGGTAAATGAGCTTATAAATTCATGAAAAACAAAATAGCAAAAAAAAAAAAAAAATGTTTGACCGTCTCAACAGCAATCCAGTTGGTGTTGTTTGATTGGAATAATAAAAGAAAAACAACGTCTGAATGAATTGTAAAAAAACCGGATTTAAATTACAATTTTCAAATGATTCCACTTGGTTTTGACGTCATTGGAACTCTCTAGAATTTTTCTCTCTTTTATCGCTGTTTAATTTGTGTTTAATTTTATTTTACGAAAAAAAAAAAAATTATCAATTTTCAAAAAAGCAGGTAAAAACAATTTTTCAAAATTTTTTTTTGTTTTTTTTTGCAATTAATTTGAATTTTTGATGAAATGTTGAACAATTTTTTATAGCCATTGCAAAGAAATTTTATTAATAACAATGATCATTTTTCATTGGTCTCAAATCAATTAAATAAACTTTCAAAAGAAAAAAAAAAAAAAAAATCTGCAGTGAACGCAAGAAGAGTGGGTAATTAAATTAGAATCGTATTTTTTGAGCCGATTGAACGGTACGATGCGTATTTGATGAATGGATCGTAGTAGCGTAAAAAAAAAATCATAGCCAATGAATACAATCACATGCAATGGTGCAGTATAGTAAATGAGAATGGTAAAAAAGAAGAAAAAAAAACAAAAAAAAAAAAAAACAGACATGACTCGCATACATAGAATAAGATCTGATAAAATGAGGTCAAAGAAAGTGTACAATCGTATAAGAAAGAAAAATACGTTGTATTTGATTTTTATGCATAATATCAAATGCTTGAGATGAAAACTGATCATTTCACTTCAAGTTAAAACAAATAACAAAGACCTCAAATTAAAACATTCAAACCGTTTTTAGGTTTTATGATCGAAGCTCGTCTGCGTGAAGATAGAGAGCATAAAGAAAAAAAAAAAAATAGTAACAAATTAGGGCTTAATCGTCAGTCACCAACATAGACGACATTAGAAACTGATATTTAGGTAGGTAATGTGTGGAAAGTCAACATTATGATGAAAATTATTCAAAACAAATACGGAAATAGAGAACAAGAGGCAAAGGGCTAGAGAGAGAAAGAGAGAAAGAGAGAGAGAGAGAGAGAGAGAGAGAGAGAGAGAGAGAGAGAGAGAGAGAGAGAGAGAAGAGAGAGAGAGAGACTAAGAGAAGAGAGAGAGAGAGAGAGAGAAAGAGAGAAAGAGGGAGAAAGAGAGAACAATAGGTAGATCAACAAATGGTCTTAATGTGATAGTGAAGAGAAACTTTGGTTTGCCATTCATTCATTTTAAATGTGTTTAGTCAGTGTGTTATCAATTGAACTTGAAAAAAATGAGTAGATAAAGTACAAAAAATTAGTTGAAATGTTTGATGTTAATTACACGTGTTTGTTGTACATTTTTGTGGCTCAATGTGTTGAAATATTAAAATTAAAAATTTCGCTGAAATATCAATGTTTTATCTAAATGAAAGAAAAAAAAAAATTCGTTTTGTCATTGTAATAAATTAAAATATATAATTTCGTATGATCATTGATAGACGGCGACACTTTAAGTGCTCTCCATAAATGACAATTAGATGATTAACTAACTATAAAAGGTCACATTTGAATGCAACGACAAGTCACTAATGTTCAATTTTTTTTTTTTTTTTTTGCATTTCCAGTAGTTACCATACGCAACTGATCATTAAGACGGACATCAAAGCATTTTGGGAACCCATCACGAACGGATTGTTGTGATTTTAAAAACGTTTTTACGAATAAAATAATCATTTTTTTGTTTTGTTTTGTTTTGTTTTGTTTTTATTCATCTTCAATTGATTTAAATATCAACATGGGTTGGATCGATTTGATTTTTATTTATTTGATACTAACAATTGTTGTATTTGCAATTTGCATAAATATCAGTGAAAGTAATATATCACCAGTGTTATTGCAAACATTCCGTTATGGTAAATTTGCATACAAAGGTAAACCATCACGTTTGGTGCAAGCGTTAGAGGTGCCGAAAGCATGTTTCAAGCATTTTTATGTATTTGCCATCGTTTGGGCGATTTTAATATTTGGTTTAACATTTAACGTATATGTGCTGGGCACCACAGTACCAGAATTCGTTATCGATGCATTAGACTTTTTGTATGGCAAAGATCGTGTTGCAACCGGTAAGTCAATCAAATTGAAAGCCAAAAAACAAAAACAAAAAAAATCTAATTCTTCAATTTATTTGAATTTCTTTATTTATTTTAATGAATTTGAAATTTTTTTTTTTTTTTTTCATTTTCCAGTGACAGCAACAAGCGCAATTCAAGTAATATTCATGTTAACATTGCAAAGTGCACGCCGTTTTTATGAAACTCAATATATTCAAGTGTTTTCAAAACAAACCAAAATCAATATTTCACACTATTTGGCTGGTTATATACATTATTTTGGTGCATTTCTTGCAATTATTAGCCAAGCACCTGGTTTTGTACGAAATCCACGGCCAGAAGATATAACATACATTCATATTGATCATATTGTACCAAGAAATTTATCAATGTTGTCCATCTTTTTATTGGCATGGTATCAACAATTACGAACCAATCTCATGTTGGCCAATTTACGTAAAAATCGATCAGGTAAATTCATTTCAATGAAATTCATTTTTGAGATTTTTGCAATTTATTTAAACATATTTTCGAATCTAATTTAATTCAATGAGGAACCAATAATTCCAAGTAAATGTGTTTTATTTGTTTTTATTTTTGTTTTTTTTTTTCTTCATTTATTAAGGTGCCGTTGTAACCGAAAAGCATCTTATGCCACAAGGTGGTTTCTTTGATTTTGTATCATCACCGCACATGTTCTGGGAGGTCATCATGTATACAGCATGCACCATTGTCTTAATTGGTAACATTTCATGGCTTTGGGTGTACTTATGGGTTGTATGCAATCAAATTGAAAGTGCATGGCTAACTCACAAATGGTATAAAGAAAACTTTAAAAATTATCCAACAGAGCGACGCGCCATCATTCCAGGAATTTTATAAATGTTTGTGTGTGTGTGTGTGTATGCATTCTTTTTTTTTATAAATTCTTCTTTTTTTGTTACCAAAATAAACGATACAATATAGAATGACCAGAAGGAAAAAAAAAAATATGAATAAATACAAAAAAAAAATAGCTCATAAGTTGCCGTGTAAATGTATTTTATTCTCTTTGTTCACAATTTATTTCATTTTTTTATTTATATAAATGGCATTTGTCGTCTTTATTCTAATTTGTGTTTGATTTTTCTATCAAAAATTCGTTATTAAGAACAATTCACTCATTTGTCTGGTTTATTTTTTCCTCTAAATTTAATCGAAAATGACAAAAAAAAAAAAAAAGAAAAAAATTTAAAAAATTTAAAAATAAAAAGAAATTGCAAAACACACTTGTTTAAAACCTAAATTTTATTGCGTGATTGTGAATTGGAAAATGCGGTAATTAAAACTTATAGCTTCGATATATTTTGGTCGAGTTTGATACATTTTTTTATATCAACAGTATGTCACATATTGAATTTAGTTTGAATTTTATTTTTTGTAGAGTGCATCAAGAATGGCCATATTTACTCCATGCTTCTTTTCCTCATATTCTTTTGTGTGATTTGACCAATTTTTTCGCACTTTATTCCATCGTTCCAACCATAATATCATCAATTCTTCACGCTCCATTTTCGGACCATCAAAACCCTACAATGAAAAATTCGATAATATTTTCATTCTAATTAACAACAAAAAAAAAAAAAAAAATGAATGTTTCTTTTCGAGACTTCATTCGATGGAAACCATTGATTTTATAATTTCGTTAAACCATTGATTTTATAATTTAAAACATTCTTTGAAATGGACTATTTATCAAATTTTAATTGAGGCTTACTTTGTCCACGGCATTTTTGCTGTCGGCATTCTTTTGAAATGGCAACGGTGTTGGTATTCGTGAAATGTCAACATTTTTGGATGGTGGTAATTCAGTAACTTCCATTATACGTTCTGCTTTAATATCATCCAATAGCTCGTCGTTTGGTTCACGTTTCACAATTTGACGTTCTTTTTTATTTTTGTAACTGAAAACACAATAAATGAAAAAAAAAAAAAAAAAATGAATTTTTAGCAACATGTTCTTTTATCGAGAGAAAGAAAAAAAACCAAAAAAGAAAATTTTCTTTCATCCAAAAACGTAATCAGCAAATTGAATGTAGTTTTTTTTTAATAAAACAAATGCTGAAGAAAAATAAATAAATGAATACATACTTGATAATTGCATTTGAACGCGGTTGATTGAGCATCCATGCCCGGCATATAGGATACAGTGAGGTGTTTTCGGTGTATTTAGCAAGATCAACGCAACGATCAAACAATTTCATAATGAAACTATGTTGAACTTGTGGTTGTGGTGGCGGTGATGGATCTCTTTTTGCACGTTTTGGTGGTCGGCCACGGCTTGGTTTACTCGCATCTAAATCCTCATCATCTTCATTCACATTTGCTATGTCTTGTAATGCACCCTTTAAACGGCCACGAGCCACAACAACTTCAGTTGCTAAAAAAATAAAATTCAACGAACATTTTAGAGAGATGAAATTTAACAATCTTTCTTTAATATGTGCTTCTTTTCTTTTTATTTTGTTTTCGCAAAATCACTTACCACGTCTTTTTGACATTTTTCAATTAATTGCAGATTGAATATTTTCGACACAAAATATATAGAATAAAATTTATTTGAAAACGCTAAATGATTTGTGTGTTTTTTTTTTTTTTTTTTTTTTTTTTTAATTAATACTGATTCTGACTGTTACTAATCGTCAAGTTTTCTAACTTAGTAAACATCATTCATTTTTTGACAAAACCAAAATCATTTTACAGCACTAATACTAATGCATAATGTGACATACAACGCTAATCGATTATGTGAAAGTGCTTGGCAATGACATTAGATGGCGCGACATTGCTATGATTTCTTTATAGGCTTTTTATACCATTATATGAATGAATTTAGTTATAATGTTGAAGAGAATTGAAGTTTCATTGGATTATTTCAAGATTTGATTTCTTTTTTCCTCGAATTCAACTATCACAGTTATTTCGAAGGGGAAAACTGGATTTTCTAAAGAAAACTGGATTTTTTTCAAGAAAACTTATTTCTCATGGGAAAACTGAACTTTCGGGCATGAAATGTGTTTTGAAACCATATTTTGAAAAATCACAATGACTTGACGATGAGAATCTACAATGAAATGATTGTTCCGCAATCACTGAGACCTTCAAAGTGAACGTTTTCACAAGAAAAGTGTGTGTTTAAAATTTGTCTTTGAATTGAGATTTAAATTACACACAGCCAGCGGCGTAAGGAGTGAATTACATATCTGACGGTATTCATGTTTCACACAGTGATAGCTTATCCCGAAAAAAGACATATTTTGAATTAAAAAAATTGAGGTTTTTGGAACTTTTTGAAGTTATGGGGCGAGCATCGCCAAAAATGAACAAAAATCACCAAAAATCGCAAAAATTTATATGTTGCTCGATTTTGATGAAAATTTCTATCATAGATAGATTATGATTTTTGAGAAAAAAACACCTGGTTCCAAACTCCCCTTTTTTTGTTTTAAAATATGTATTTTTTTTTGGGTCAGCTATCACTATGCAAAATATGAGCACCCTCAATAAGCAATTCGCTAGTTACGCCCCAGCAAATCCAAACTAACATTGCACATAGCAAATCGAAACTAACATTGGTGTCAAAAGTTTCTATGTAAAACAAATGGATTTGATTGGAATGAAATATGAATTCTGAAGAACCGCTTGGTTATTTGTTCATTCATTTGATTTAATCATTTTTATTCATTATTTTGCGAATGCTTTGATAAAATGCATTTAGTCAGAATGGGTTGAAAGAAAAAAGAAAAAGAAGAGAAGAGAAAAAGAAAAAGAAGAGTCAAAGATAATCCATGCTACGGAAAAGTGAACTTTGCGATGAAAATCATTAATTATTTATGGAAAATATTTGTTGGTATCGAACGATTTCGATTTGGATCATGTGCGTTTTTTTCTTTTCATACAGTTTGACCTTCATATTAGATGTATGAAGCATTTTTGTTTTCCTTTCAAAATCGAATCGAAATAGGGATGAAAATTAAAAATAACTGCAAATACAGACGATAATCCGTATAATTCGATTTGATCCATTTAAAAAATGCACACCGGAATCATACGTGGCGAATTCAAGCCATCTGAGATAGAGAAGAGTTGAAAAAAAAAAAACAACATTATGTTTATATTGACTACATGTTACACATAGCAAGAATTAAGACACACCAATTTTTTCGTCTCAAATGTTTCCGCTTTCCGACATCACTTTTTGCTCTTTTCACATTCACCAATATAATTTTGGTTAAAAACAATTTAAACGAAACCGACTTTATTCCATAATCATTGAAATTGATTGAATTTATTCGTTACCTTAGAAACTGGGTTTCACGATTAAGGAAAATGTATAAACAGTAACTGGGTTCGAATTTAATCTAGTCTATTCATACGGTTGATATGTTCTTGTTTTTTTTTTTCTTTTTTCTTTTTTTATTTACCATAAAAATCGGTCAATTGATTTAAAAGCATCTTTTATTGGCTTCAAACAACGCCAAATATTTTGCCAAAAGAGAAAAAAAATATATACCATCATCCGATTATTATACATTTGCCGTGAAAATAATGGAAATTTATTCACATATTTGTCAACGAAAGAATAAGAAGAAGATGATATGTTTCATTTCGGTTGCGACTAAAATATTGCGTTATAATTTCAAATAACGTTTTATATGTGAAATATTTTGTGACATAGCATCCGGGTTGATTGCTTCAAAGCGGATATTTTACGTTTCGTTCAATGTTTTTCGCCATGTGTGTGTGTCTGTGTGTGTGTGTAATGAATTCATCCATACGGCTACTTAGAATATATGGTTAATATTCAATTATTCCGTTCGTCGCCGATGAATGATGTTTTATCAATAGCGTCTGTTATGCTTTTCTCATATATTGAAGATTTTCATATGAAGTGCACTCCACACTTTTTAACAAATATTGAAAGCAAATTTTTTTCGGAAAAATATGAATTTATTTTTCTCGACACATTCGTTGTTGTCGCTAGTCGATAAATTATCGATTTGTATTATAAAAATTCTTAGGGGAAAAAAAATGTCGTGCTTCAGTTGAGAAGATGAATTGAAAAATTACTACTTTTGTGAGTATAGTTACAGCTATTAGCCGAATGCCTTACATTTTATTGCTTGAAAAGAATCATTCGAATCGATTTCGATTTGATTTGAACATGTTTCAAATGTAAAGAAATCAAATGGCCGAATAATAACCAGAATCTAATGAATTTAACTGTTCGTAAGAATCTAGTCAACTCAGTTGAGTCAACTGTTTGTAAGATTCAAAGTTCGTTGTTATGTTCCCTTTAAATGTTCAATTTGTTTTTCTTTTTTCAGTTTATTCACGACACACCTCGACGGTAATTGGTAACCATATAAAACCCACCGTTAATTTCTATCATTACAGCGGACATTTCAGAACACAAAACGATATTAAACCACGTCTAATGTAAAGATTTCGAGAAAAATGCAAACAACAACAACAACAACAATCTTTTAAAGGCCATTAATGCCCTTCACCATCTTTTCTGTTTTGTAATAGACATTTAACAATTCTTCTTCAGCTTACCCTATCGAGAGTGAGTTTCCCCAGTGAGTGAGAGTCTTGAGTTTCCTCATTTCAGTCCTGAAAGTTTCCTCAAAGAGGGTATTGTCATTCAAATCGTTCTTGACAGAAATGCAAAGATTTTGAGAAAAATGCAAAGATTTCAGGAAAAAGAAATCACCACAACCATCAGATATAACAATAGATTTTTTCAGTTAAAAAATTGACAAATAGATTGAATTGTTTGTTTATCCATTTCGTTATATAATTATGAGCCATTTTTGTTGCATAATTCAGTTGATTTGTTTTTGTGAGGAGAGAAATAAATTTCCATCGTTATTAATTATTCAAACGAAACACATAAGCTTGAGCTGCTTTTAGTAAACAAAAAGATTCACGTTAAAATGAATGATTTCTTGCCGTATGTGAATGAATTTCAGAATGTATATTAAAAACACGTATGGCAAATTATTGAAAATATATAACAGAAATGGGAATTTAAATTGTTAAATGTAATTTTCTCTAACTTGAAATATAGTAAACATTTACCAATTGCGAATTCTCACGGGCTTAAATTGTATTTCCGTTAACTAAATGAACGTTAAAAGCTTTTGATATTTTGTATGTGGCTTTAGCGGTCGAATTTCTTCTCTATTATTTACCATTAACGGGAACTGTTTTACGAAAAAAGAACAACTGAGATCATTTAAACAGCTGAAAACATTCAATTCACAATTGAATCAACAGGTTATATAGTGAATTCTTTAAATATACTTTCGAATGCCATACAAAAGAATCATTACCGGTTTCAATTGTTTGATTCGGAAGTATCATCAGTTTATCTATCAATTCACTTACTATTTTCCGTTTGTTATCATATCGTTTCCAAATCAAATTATAAATGGTTTGGTAATGTTCTTCTTGTGGCCCTAAATGACTCACTACGTTCGCTGCTTTACCTTTTAAGCTCATTTTTAAATACTGCACTTTCGCACCATTTGATAAGCTTTGATTGTTATGCACTATTTCATTGAACAAATCTTTGAATTCTGTCCAAGACGACGTACCATCAAACTCAGGTAGTTTCAATTTCGGCAAGATTACATTTGCTTTTTCGTTTTTACTTTTAATTATTTCAGAATTTTCTGAAAAATGCGAAACTTTGAAAAAAAAGAGAATTTTCATCGAATATTTTTCAGAGAAAATATTTAAGAATGAAATCAATATTTTTGAAATCAATTTCAAACATTTTCAAAGCAAAATGAATGGGAAAAAGTGAAAAAACCAAAATGCCTAGAAAAGTAAATAATTTGATGAAAACATCTGTTGCAAAAGACAACTCAGTAAAATGTTTAAAAGTAAGTAAGTTTCAATAAATGGAGAGAAAGATAAATGGATAGAGAGAGAGAGAGAGAGTGAGAGAGAGTGAGAGAGAGAGAGAGAGAGAGAGATAAAAATTGTTTAAAAGCAATGAAAGCTTCAGGTATAAATTTAAATTCAAATTTAAAATGTGTGTGTGTATACGCTGTTGAGATATATGGAAAGTTGAATTGAATGGGATTTCTTGGTAAATGTTGTGATTTAGCACAAATGTAAACCAATTGTACGCATGAGATTTTTAATACCATTGAGACTCATTTTTGTAAAACTTGATTCAAAGGGGGAAGGAGAAAAAAGCGCGTCAAATTTTTATTTGTATTCTCCATTGACAAATCATTCGAGAATATTGATGTGTAATAAAATGTTATTTACATTTAACGATTTAAAGTTTGATTCGGTCTCAATGTGTTGTTGTTAAAATTGCTATCAAAATGTGAATGCATGGAAAATTCCTTTTCTTCTTCTTCTTGTTCTTCTTCTTCTTTTTCTTCTTCTTCTTCTTTTTATCAACGATGATTTAATTCTTTTGTTTGCTTAAAGTTTTTGTTGTCATAAAATGACGTTATTGAATAAGTGGATCATTTTCATTTGGAAAAGCGTCATTTTCATGGCGGTTATGAATAAAGCATTATGATTTCAAAAGCGATATAAAATAAATTCAAAGTATTTTCAAAAACCATTTTATCCAAAATTATGACGCACTTTAAATTATAGTTCAATAGGCTAGTGCGACATGGCATTGTAATTTTTCTTTTTTTTCCTTTTTTTTTTGTATTTGCGCCCTTCTTTCTTTCATAATATATATAACTATTTTGAATATCAAGATTGTATTGAATGAATGATGGCATATTTGTTTTGTTAGATGCGGGAAACCTTTTCACGGTTCAGTGTAAACGATGAAAGTGTGTTCAGCCCACAACTTTTGTTTAGTTATATTTCTATTTCGATATGGTTAATTATTGTTTAATCTGGTTGAACCCTTGTATGTTCCACTGACAAAATTGTTTGCCAAGAATGGATTCATTTGCTTGACGATGAAAATGACGATGAAGAAGGGCAATACAGAAAAACGAAAAAAAAAAAAAAAAAAAAAAATCCGCGTTGACAAAAACCATATGTCAAAATTTCATCACAAATATTGCTATGGAAAATAAGCAACGTAATCTGACTTAATAACTAACATTGTTACCATAATCAAGCACCCAATTATTTGTGCCAAATGTTAAAAAGTACTTTCCTAATTACATATGTAATTCGAATATTCGAACACACACACATACACAGACACATCTTCGAAATTAATTCGATAGACTAGTTCGATTCATTAGAATTTTGTGAAATAAAATTATCACTTACATTGTTAGTGAATATGTAACACAATTGAAGTAACGTATTATTCAATGAGACGCGTTCTGCTGCTGTCAACATATATGCATTTATATTTTTGGCGCTGATTTTCATCGTTTGACGTACATGGTGGTGATTATAGTGCGTCAGGTTGTGTACCGTACCACATGCTAACTATACAAAAGTTCTTTCCAAATTGTTCCAAACAACATCTTCGCTTTAGATCATAGTTTTTTTTAATGTAATATTTTGTTTCGTTTTGTTGATAATTTTTGGTTAAAATGACTCATAGTTAATAGTCAAATCAATATACAATTGTTGTTATAATCAAAATTCCATGAAATTATTAATGAAATTATTCATTAATCCATCGTATTCATTGAATTTCGGTCAGAACTTGTTTTTTGATTTTTGTTCATGAGTTTTTGAAATATGAGAGCCAAAAAAAAAAAAAAAAGCAGCGGTGTTGGTGGATTGTGCATTCAGATTATTTGCTCATTAATTACCATTTATTGCGCAGACAAATTAGATTTGATGAATGCACAACCAAGCATATGGACACCGCATCGCATATGCAAAAATATCAATAAATCTAATTTAACCTAATTTCTTTGCATAATCGAGGATTAGAAGTTGGTTTCCTTCTTGGAAAATAAATCATTTACTTTCATCATCGATTCATTTCTTTTTTTTTTTTTTTCTTTTCATTCCCATTGCCTTCTTGCCTTTGTCAACGAATAAAAATTGCTGATTCATGACAAGGTTGAGTTTTGTTTTTTATTTGGCTTTTTCCCCCTTTAAAATACAAACATTTCAAAGAAAAACCGCTTTTATAATCCCATCAATTGCGGCTAGACAGGGCAGTTACAAAATTTTCATGCAAAAACCCGTAAACTATGCGATTTATCTTCGATTTTGGGTTTTATCTTTGAATTTGGTTCATATTTATTTAAATGAGCATTTACTTTGATGAATCATTTGATGGCCAATGCCAAATGATGTGCATTTGACCAATGTAAAAATTGGTTCGATGGGTTTTAATCGATATTTGTTTTCATTTAATGATGGAAATAACATCAAAAATTAAAACCAAATGAAAATTCATTTAATGAATTACAATAAAATTAATGAATTTAATGGAATTTCATCACAAATGCGGGAGGATTGTTTTCTTTTAAATAAATTTGGCTCAACCAACATGAATTAAAAATATTGATATCTTAAGCACTGCTCTTACGAAAACTTTCACATTCTTTTCAACTGATGCGGTAATAGTTAATAAATTACAGAGATAATAAATGAACATAGTTCGAAATTTGTATAAAATCAACCAAAAGACACACAATTTTGCTATTCAATAAGCTTAAAATATCGACTCAAAATTTGTGTCTGTGTGTGTGTGTGTCTGTGTGTGTATGCTGATATGAGCCTATGAAACTGTCGATCGAACAACAACAAGTCTTCATCAATTGGATTAAGCATTAAACCAGTCTTATCAACCATTTACACTTGTTTACTTAGTAAGATGCCACTTATTTTCACATTTAACTTACACATTCCACGTTGTAATTTAATCGACTTTATTGATGGTTATAAAATGCCATTCATTGAAATAAAGAAACCATCTAATGGATTCATATATTTAGCCGTAATTTTGTTGTCAATTGCGTCAATATGTTAAACCGCATAGCATTTTAGTCATTTGGTGTCACCTCAAATGATAACATAAGAGCATAAAGAGAGAGAAAACAGAGAGAGAGAGAGAGAGAGAGAGAGAGAAAACGAGAGAGAGAGAGCGAGAGAGAGAAAAGGAGAGAGAGAGAGAGAGGGAGAGAGAGAGAAAAGGTGAGAGCGAGAGCGAGAGAGAGAGAGAGAGAAAAGGAGAAAGGGACAGAGAAAGAGACTGTGAGAAGAGAAGAAAAAACGCATTTTATGGTACTTTTAACAATTCACATAAAATGTTTCGCTTCCATTATCAGGGAGTAATTGATAAAGCCAATTGATCAACATTGAATAAAGAAAAAAACAATATCGACACATTTTGGTGGAAAATTTATTGTTTTTGCGAAACATTTTCTTTGCAGATAGATTCAATACGGAAAAGTGTTGTGTTGTCATTTCTAAATGCACAATTAAAACTACTGATTTTGATAGACATATTTCAAACAAAAGTAACAACAACAACAACAACAAAGAAACAAAAAGGGAGGAAAGTAAAAAAAAAGAAAAAAAAAATGATCGAAAATGGAAGAAGGTTCAACGCATCATGGATAATTTATTAGATAAAAAACAATATAATTTGCATTGTCAAACATTTTCTCGCAAATCATTTCAAACTTTATGCCAATTGATAATTTATTATTTATGAAAAATGTCAACGTACTTTCTGTCACCGAAGAGAAACTTACCGTTTTTACGCTATTTTTATGCTAATTTACATTTTATATGTTCATTTTATGGCTTTGTATGTTCCAGCCAACAACGAACGATTGAACACTCTTTTATACGCACAAATTAGTCGATATTTCTACCTGTGCTTAGTGCAGGAGCTTCCTCAACAAATTTACCCAATTTTATGAAATCTATTTTCTTCGCATTTTTACTCACAATTTTCTTTGAAAAAAAAAAAAAAGAAAAAAAAAAAACAACAAATTTGTGATTTTAGAACATTCAACATTTTTCCAGCAGTAATTTTTACATCTGTGGAATTGAAAGTGTCAGCAGTGATGATTGGGCTTAAACTTGACGCTTTTCTTTTCCCATATCCTAAGAAATGGAATTTTTTGAAATTCATACGATTTTAATCTGTTGAAATTTCATCATTTTTGCTCTTTGTCATTCCGATTGATTCTAATTGATTTTGATTAAAAATAGGTAATCAAAATGACTTAGTTTCGAGATTCGCTGATAAATTATGCTGATTTAATAGCATGTGGATTGCAATTTTCGACATCAAATTCACTAAAATATTTGAATAGTGTCCACATTGCCATATCACCGGCACCATTGTACAATAAAATTATTTGTCGCGAAACATTTCATTTTCCATAATAAACTAAATGGAAAACTGATTGTGTTCATGGAAATTATGATAAAACACAAATTGTGTGAATTGTTCATATCATTTCAGCGAAAAGTTGATATGGGATTTTTTGCTGTTTATTATTTTTTTCAAGTAAATTTCATTGTAAACAATTAACGTAAACAAGTATTATGAATGAAATTGACTGTTAGTCATCGATGCGTGCAAACTGTGGGTTTTTTTTGTTTTTAGAAACAAGAGAAAACAAATTCAAATGTTTCGTAAAAAAAAAAGCGGAAAACACTCAAAGGAAACGATGGTTTAAAAACCATAATTTTTATCGATATGATTCTTTTGTTTTTGCAAAATCCTTGACCAGCGGCCGATATAAATATAGCGTAGTAATTTGTAAATTATTACGTTGTACAATTTCAATTATGAATTGCAAGAAACACACAGCTATTGGTGATGCGAGAAAATAAAAAGGTGAAATTCTACAGAATTAAAAATATGTCAAGCCGGTCGGTGAAATGAAAATCATTTATGCTGAAATTGCCATATGTGTTCATCACATACAAAATGTGTACTTTTTTTTCTTTTAAAAGCACTCATTCTGATGTATTACGTAACAATTTTTAATAAATGCTGCTGACTATTCATAGCCATGACCATGACCACACATGCATATTTACAATATATTGTACTACTATAGCGAACATTTTATGCGAAAAATTACCGTGTATTTTCACATGAATCGTGTATCTTCAACATGCACTGTCAGTTGCAGTGCAGAGTGTCAGATGGTTATGAATTCAATTATCAACTAAGCAATTAATGGAGCAAGCCGGATTTTTTTTTTTTTTTTTTTTTTTTTGACAAAACTCATGACATGATTCCTATTTGCAATGCGCATCGATACATTTTAACAATTTTCTTTTTTTTTTTTTAAATAATTATTTAAAAAAAAACAATTCTTGAGTACCTCGGTGTATCGAACCTTCGAACGTCAATCCTAACGGAAATTTTTTTTATAACAATAAATTGAAATAAACAAAATAAGAAAATACTTAGTTGGAAATGCACGTTCAAACAACTCTGACCTCGTTTGATGATTTAAGTTTAAGAGAAAATGCTCTTTCACTTTAATAAAGGATGGAAATAAAAAATCATTTATTTGATGGTGAATCATTCGTTTAATAATAAATGACCTGTGAACATTTCATATAATCAGTATGCGCAAGTAATACACAAGAATCATAGACAAAATGCCGTTTAATCAACACAAATGAAAGAACGAATTAAATTGCAAAATATGGAATAGTTAGAAAAATGAGTGGCGAATTAGAGAAAGAAAGAGAGAGAGAGAAAGAGAGAAAGAGAGAAAGAGAGAAAGAGAGAAAGAGAGAGAGAGAGAAAGAGAGAAATAGAGAAAAAATAAAAAAAAAGTCAATTTGGAGCCCACGCGTTACAGATGGAATTTAACGAGAAGTAAGTGATTTCAAGGCGTTATTTGATCGTCTAGCAGCAACGTGCATAAATCAATGGACAATTCAATTGTTTTTATTTTTTTATTAAAAACAGAAAATGAGAACTTTTATTGGAATATTTAAATATGACACAGACCAAATGAAAAGTTTGTCGTCATGAAAGAACGAATGCAAAAAATGACCAAATCAACCGATTGCATATTTTATGGACTCTGCTGATTCGTAACTGTGTACACACTTCAAGCAGAAAAATTTTGCGGAAAAATTTTAAATATATAAAAGTCACATCAACAAGCCTAAATTAAGCATCAAAAAAAAAAAAAAAAAAACATGTGTTGAGGAACAACTATTGATTTCAACTTTCCAAAAATCTGAACTGCTGAATATTGAGAAATTTAAATGAATATAAACTGAACCTTTCATCTCAATCACATGGAAATCATGTTATTTTTTTTTTGTCATGAACATCCATAGATGAAATATACTTTATCCATGGATACAATCCCCCCATGAATAAATGATGATTCAAAACATATTTAGCTTTTTGACACAATTCTTTCTCTTCTCTAATTTTTCTTTCGTTTCATTCTGTTTCTCCCTCTCTCTTTCTCTATTTCTCTCTCTCTCTTTCTCTATTTCTCTCTCTCGCTCTCTCTCTCGCTCTCTCTTTCTCTCTCGCTCTCTCTCTCTCTCTTTAGCAATCACGCTCAACTTTCCTGTCACACTCTTTCCTCCTCTCTCTACCTACCAACCTCCCTCGTTCCCACATTCAGTCTACTTTCTTCTTTCAACCTACATATCCCTCATAGGTAGAGAATCTCCAACCTACCTCCCTTATCCCCTTTATTTTCAATCCCAGTTCAATTTGCTAACGCAAAATCGTTATATAATCTCGCTTGATTACATTCGTCATTTAGAAAAACACAAAGATCCATCGACAATTTTCGTTTGAAATGATTAAGCATTGCAATATGCATTTGTGATCATTTCAATCAGAAATTGATGCAAATACATCAAAAAGGAGAAAATGAATGAAAAAGAAAACGGTCATCAACGATGTTACATGAGAAATTTTCATTTAACACAACATCATAAAAATATTGTGTAGAAAATGTATTCACACAAATGACTGGAATCGAAAAGAATTGAAGAAAACTGGTACTTTTTACCTTATCAACATTTCATTGAACTTAATAAAGAAAACCCTGTTATCGTTTTCGTCATTTGATGCTGACAAACATGATGCAAAATGTGAAATGAATCGCCTTTGAATCAACAGCATCAAACTACGCTTTGATATTCGATCTGTGAAATGCTCCACCGCTGAATGAACCACCATAAGAAATTCAACTGCACATCATAAGAAGAATTTTCAAATGACAAAAGAAAAAAAAAAAAAAAAAAAGAAGCAAGGAATGCAAACGCACCAATTCAATGGCCCGGAAAATATCCTTATTTCATTTCAATCGAATTATTAATGATGCAGCCCTTAAATTTGCACACCATCTTTTCGTACATGAACAATTTTTGCCGAATACACATTTTCGGTCGACTTTTTTTCTTCAAAAAGCAATAATGTTTCATATCAAAAGTAATATAATTTAAATATTAAGTTAACTAAACATTAAGTGAAGCATCTTCTTTTTGACACCGATTGATTACTTACTGTACTTACTGTTGGCAATGTGACAAAATTCATTTTAAAATTACAAGGAAGCAATTACACATTTTCATATTAATTATTTTTAACATTTATTTGGCGAATAATTTCTGATTTCCAATCAGATTTGTTTGAAGTTACTGTTTTGTAAATATTTTTACGTAATTTAATGAATTGTTCGAATATATCACGAAAAAAATCAACATTATTTAGTAAGGGAAATTGTTAACTGCATCAATTTAAAATTTCTCAATTTTAAAAGTTCGTAACATTAATGATTGGCACCAAGTTTTTAGCATTTAATTCGTTTTTTTTTTTTTTTCAAATTTTAGATCCGAATCAAAAGTTTCGTTTTTCGACAAAGTCAAATAGAACATGCCTATGCAAAACATGTGTTTAAAAGATCTCAACAAAAATTCAATTTTCAATGACTCACTTTAGTATTTTGTACTGTTCTGATGCACTGCTATGGTAATTTCATATCGAGCGTTTCTTCAAAAATAAATGTTGTGGTTTTAATTTCGGCATTTTGATAACATTCAATCCAATAATGATTTTGAAACGCTTAGATGAAACAGCATTTTCATTTTCCTTTTTCTTTTCTTTTTTTTTTTTTTTTTTTTTGAATTATAACAAAGTGTACGATCTCTTGAAACATGTGACTGTATGTTTGTTTGCGTGTACTAGTATGTGTGAATAAAACCTGTTCAAATTCTTCTTGAATATGAATATGTGCGTGTTGACGTAAATTTAATATAATTTAATCAATCTATATGAGTTTGCGTGTATTGCAAATGAAGATTCATCGAAATGAATTAGATGACGATGCTGGAATTATCGCATATAATTTATTTTAATCAGTTGATGTTAATATATTCACTCTAATTAATACGCAGAAACAAAAAAAATCCAATGACTGAATAAAACTTCCGTCGTAAATGAGAAATGTACTCATAAAGAAAAAAGCTCTTTTTCTTTGTGTTCTCTTGATCATTTATCTATTGATTTCTTTCCAACACTCAATCTTATTCTGTTTGACGAAGAAATAATTTGTAATTCATGTAATCTGAAACCATTTGAATACAATATAGTTTTTTTTTCCAAGAAGAAGAAGAAGAAGAAGAAAAAATAGAAGAAGAAGAAGAAGAAGATGCAGTCCAATCTGAAAGCTCAATCAACATTTGAAAGCAAAACTTGCATGTCGCCATTGTGTTTAATGAATGGATTTAAAATAAAAACAGATGAACTGCAGCATAACAGTAGATCGATTTCACATCGACGTCCATTTTTAAGCGATTACGAACATGGGAGAACGAATAAAAGTATTTCCATTCGAACAGGTATGCACCTAATTCCTGTTTCTTCTTCTTCTTCTTCTTCTTCTTCTTCTTCTTCTTCTTCTTCTTCTCCTTTTTCTTCATCTTCTTCTTCTTCCTTCTTCTTCTTCTTTTTTCCCTTTCGAAAATTCTTCCTTTTTTTCTATTTTTCTTCCTTTATCTTACGATATTGCTTTCCATCGCAATGTTTGATATCAATAGATATTGAAATTGTAGTGGGAGAGAAAAAATTTCATCTGATTATGGTTTTTATTTTTCAATATATTCGAGAAACAAATGGAAAATGAAGAAGAAGAATAGGAATAAAATGAAGAAATATTCGTAGAATAAAATGCTCTTAGTGATGTGAAGCATGGAATTTAGTTTGAAATGGGCCATCGAATTAATGTTTCGATATCTTTTGTTTGTGTTTGTGTTTGAGTTTTAGATAAAGCAAAGCTTTCAAATGGATTTCCATTATACTTTGTACGTTGAATACTGCAAATTGAACTTAATACATGAGTTTGTAGAAAAGTTCAATACGAAAAGCGAAAAAATAAAAAAAAAAATCGTGTTTTGACTGGAGAAAGAAAAAAACAACTGTACTTTTTCTGCGCTGAAAATGAGTGCTATTCAAAAAAAAAAAAAAAAAAAAAAATCTCTACTTCGAAATTTGAAGGTGTCGTCAAATTCAAATTCCAATGTGAATGATCACTGAATTACGGATTCATCGGCTTATTGAAACGATTTGTCTATCGAAAATCCAAAAAAACAAATGTATAGAAGAATCCTCCCATTGAAAATTCTCATTTTGTTGCTACAATGTAATGGAATTTTTACTCATCATTTTATGAAAGCATTTACAAAATGTTCACATTGTTTCTCGCACTTAATGTGTACTTTGTCTTTTCAACACTTCCGTATGCGTGCATTGAATTACATGTAATATATTATTGCGGTTAATTTATATGTTTGGACATTTTTCCACTGCATTTCTCTCGTAAGTGATCGCAAGTTTTTTTTTTTTTTCTTTTTTTTTGGTTTGCGTTTACGATTTGTTATTCATCAGTTCTAATTGTTTTAAAATTTATTGTCATATCTAATGTAATTCGGTCAGGTACCTAATGAGACTCGAGGCGATGTTGAGAACAATTTTGAGTAGCAAATTTTCCAATTTTTTTTTTTTTTTCAATTGACATCTGTTCGATTTTCTTCTAGAAAGAAGGGGGGGGGGGGGTTACAAGGTGCACTATTGATCTGAATTCGGTTATTTGCATGAAGTTCTTTTTCATTTTAAATAAAAATATAAAATTCATCATTTACTATAGAGACTAATATGTATCACATATTGTTTCATAAAGAAAAATATGATGGAGAAAACCAATGCCAATAAAGACAGTGACAAGTATGATGATGAAAATAAGTGAACAAATTCAAATATCTGGATTGAAATCCAAGATACCAAATGGTGATGACACAATATCACCTTCGATGTGATTGCATTATAAGTTATGATGTGCAATTGCATTCACCATATTATGAAATAAGAAACTGCTTGAATATCTAAAAACTCAAACAAATTTCAATTTAAGCAAAATCATTACGCATGAGATATGCTCAAATGAACTTATCTTATTAGCGTAATATTATATGAGTTGAGTTGAAATGATTGTGTCAAAATCTATTCGAAAATTTCAAGAAAATGCGAAACATTCTTGGAATATTCACTTTTGAAATAATCTAAATTAATGCCATTCTATGGCTAATTAAGTATTAAAGAACATACATTCTTGAACATCAATCGAATGCACAAAATTGAGTTAATTGAATAAATTTAATGGTTTTTTTTTCTCTTTATTTTTCATACGTTGGAATGAAAATTAAATTAAAATCACGAGTTAGAAACAATGAAAATCAATTTTCATTCAACATAATCAATTTATATGTACTAGAATGCGAAAAACTGATCACTGATTATTATACAAAAACAGTTGAATGAATGTGAAAAAGTGATTTGAAACGGAAATATTGTATATGATACTGATGGAATTTCGATTAGAGCAATGACAAATGTGAAGAAAAATTGAGAAAAAGAGAAAAGTGGTGGAAGAGAAATAGAGAAAGAGATAGAGAGAGAGAGTGAGAGAGTGAGAGAGTGAGAGTGAGAGTGAGAGTGAGAGTGAGAGTGAGGGTGAGAGTGAGAGAGAGAGAGAGAGAGAGAGAGAGAGAGAGAGAGAGAGAGAAAGAGAGAGAAAGAGAGCGAGATATCAACGGCGGTAGATACTAAAAAAAAAAAATCGAAAGAAAAACCGAGAGAATTGTTGCTCAGTTTGTTGATTTACTGTTGGTTCCACAATGATATGGTGCTTGGTGCTAAATGCGTTTACTTATTTTTTCTTTTCTCTTCTATTTTTCATTCGTTTAGTGTGTGGTGGATATCTTGTTAGCATTATGAAAATGTGTATCGCATGCTTTTCATAATCATGCTGTAGCGAAAATAAAATACAAAATATGCGCTTAGTGTGTTGTATTGTATTGCTTATATGTGTGGAAATTGTGTGCGAGGGACGTGTGTTTCGAGGGGTTTTGGATTGCGTTGGATGCGGCGCTACAAGTGTTTCAATATATATATATATATATATTTGCCTTGTATGTTTCATATTCCATAAGTATATTTGTTGTTGTGAGTGTGCAGCAGTACAACAAACGATACAACATCAACCGAGCATTTCCTTTCGGTTCGGCTACATAAATTTTTGTATAAAAGCACACAACATGAACACTCATCGAATCATTTTAACATAAAAGCTTGTGACGAAGAGACTACCACCAGTTGGCTGACAAAACGAAACCTGAAGATAAACCTCTGACACCACAGAGCCATCGAGATCGAAACAGAAACAAACAAAGTAATTTGTTGCTTCAGTGTTAATCCAAATTTGTCGATACACACTCGAAAAAAATTAATTTAGTTTGAAAATTTAAAAATCGTGAAATTTCATTTAAAATAACAGCGTTTTTAAGAAAGTGTAAAAAACAAAAATAATTTCAAAACCGGTCTGATTCAGTTTTGTCATTAATGAAAAGTGCATAAAATATCAACGAAAAAAAAAAAAACCAAATTAATTTTGTTTCCGTTCCGTCTAACAAGGTTCGACTTTTTTCTTTGTTCCGAAATAATTTGATGCAAAGCAAAAAAAAAAAAAAAAAAAAAAAAAACAAAAATAAAATTAAAAAAACAACATTCAATTCAACTCACTAAAACCATATTTTTCTTTATTTTGTTTCTAGAAATTGTTCAATAGAAACAACAGGAAATAAACTGCAAGCAGTTTTTTTTTCAAATTCCATTCACATTCAATCACTCACTTACACAGTAAAACGTTAAACACAAACAAATCAAAATGTTGAAAGTTTTTTTACTGTTCATTTCGTGTTTAATTCTTGGAATTACCGTTGGACTACCAACTAAGGTTCGTATTCATAATTTATCATTTATCATTCGTTAGGATACTATGTTTTTCGTTAAGTTTTGAAAAGTATGATTTAAATCTGATTCTCTTTTGATGAACATAATTCCCATTAGTCCAAAATAGAAAATGAACATAATTCCCATAAGTCAAAAACTAATCCATACGAAATCCATTTTACATCCAATTCATTCATTCATTTTGAAGTAACAGTAATTTTTCCCTTTAAATCATATAAGGTCAGTAATGAAATTGAGTAGTGTTTAATTATTGTCGCCAACAACACTGGCTAATATTTAAATAGAATCAATTAATTTAGAGAAAATGATGAAGAAAAAAGAAAAATCAGCGAAATTAAAAAAAGAAATAATTGATTTGGTTTGTTGGCATTTAGATGGTCGTTGCTTGTTCAATACACCGGGATATATGTATAAACGCACTTATTAACTGGGTACAATGTCACAATAGGACCCGAGTGTGTATATAAATATATATCAAATAAAATGAAATAATCGATCGATTCATTTAGTATGTGTGTGTGTGTGTTGAAAGGCGACCCGTTTTAAGAATATTTGTCGCTTGACTTGTCTCATGCGATTTAACCGCATAAATCCCAACACAACCTCTCTACAGCAATTTAAACATTATGCTAGATTATTGGTGTTTAAAATACAGGAAGATTTTGCTTCCAATTTTTTTTTTTTTTTTTTTTTTTTTGTTCGTTCTTGTTCCTTGTTCACCAATATGTGTAATATCACACCGATGATGCGAGAGAGAAGAAAGAAAAAAATCCATACATTTTAGTTCAAAATCGAGAGCATTCTTCGTTTTCACCATTATGCTATTCTCATACAAATGGTACTTTTGTTACCACGTTGGACACGAAAAATGGCCCTTCTTTTTTATCAACATAATCACGACCAACATCAATGTCATTTATACTAAATTCAACAACCGAAGTGGTTTTAGTTTGGATTATAAAAAAGACTATCAATGTCTAACTGACATTGAAAATTTCATTGTTCATTGGATCTCACATTTTCATTTAAATGTTCAAATCCAAAATGACCACAATTTGAATATTCTCTCATTTTAAGTTTGTTGATGTAACAGTAATCAACAGTTTATCATTTACATGGCCACTTTGGGTCATTTGAATGGAAACAATTAACTTTTACTTATCACTTTATATCATAGTGACAATTTGCGGTTTATAACAACTATTTCTCTAAAAACTAAATGACCATTTTGCTGTGTAAAATATATTATCACACTTTAATTTATACAGAAATTTACGTGGGAATTATGTTTTCACTGTATTATATAATATTCAGGGAATTAACAAATTCACATCAAGTTCCAATTCATTTGCAACTTAGATAAGTGAATTACATTTTGGTTTTATTTTTTTATCACTATTTTCTCTTCATTTCATGAACTAACTACTTTTAAAACGTGGAAATTCCACAAAATTGAGAGAAAAAAAAAATGATTAAAAAGCACAAGAAATGATTGAGAGACGAACGAATATTTACAAAAAGCAAGAAAATTCGGAAAAACGCCAAAGATTTAAACACTTTATGTTCAGAAATGGTTTTTAAATTACTCTTTATAGGAGTTATTTCACTCGAGAACGATGCTCATTTAAAGAAACCAAATGAAAAATGAAGAAGAAAAAAACCGGTCAAAATATGAACAAAATAAAAAAAAAAAAACCAAACAGACCAAAAAAGCCAATGTCTCGATCCCACACATTTTAGATAATTATCTAATGATGATGAAATTCCTTTGTAATTAATAAATGTAATTAGTTTGTATTATCTTAAATCATTTACACCTATTTGAGTGGTCTATTCACATTTTGACATTTGCCAAAAATGAAAATTGTACGGGCAAAGATCAGATGCGGGCCTGAAAAAATTTGATATTAATTGTTGACGTTTATTTGAGGTAAATAGCATAAACTTAATTATGAAAATGCTTGAATGCTGCATTAAAATTACTGGGTAAATTTTGCACCTTTTTCTTCTCTTTCTCTCTTTCTTTCGCATGCTCTCTCTCTCTCTCTCTCATTCTCCCTCATTCTCTCTCTCTCTCTTGCTCTCTCATTCTCTCTCTCTCTTTTTTCATACACAACATTGAATGGTTTCAGTTGATAAATTACAATTCAGAGCAATGTCGATACAATGTTAGACATTTTACAGAAATGAGTATTAATTACATAAAAATTAACATTAATTATTCAGTTCTCTTAGCTGGTCATTCATGACGCACGAATGAATACAAACTATTAATTTCTTCTCATTTTCTTTTCATTCTGATTTAATTTTATTAAAAAAGAAAAAAAAAAAAAAAAAAAAAAAATTGGCATTTAATTGGTTCGGACGGTTCGTAGAAAACTGGTTTCTTTCTGCGAAATGCTATTTTTATTCTCAATTTCCCCTCTAATGAGAAGAGAATTAAGTAGTAAAGGTAACAATTTTCATTGGACAAAACTAAGCAACAATTTTTTTTTATAATATAATAAGAATGCGCGAAAAAAAAAGACTTTTTATGGTACAAACCGTACGTTCTTCAATGAATTTAATCCATTCTGAATGAATGTGCGTGCATCTTGGATTTTTTTTTTTTTTATATATATATGATGATTTCGAATCCAACAGGTTGAATAACAATCGACAAGAAAGTCGCATACTTTAAAACACTCTGAAAACTAAACATTGTGCAAGTTTATTTCGAAATTTTTAATGTTTTCCTTTTTGGTGTTTTATTTTCTCGTTTTTTTTCCCGTTTTTTTTCCCGTTTTTTCCCCCTTTTTCTGTCACTTTTCGTTTCCAATCCCTTTACATCCATCCTTCGGTTTTGTATTTTCATTTTCTTTTTTTCATTCATCACAAATATTATACAATTTTGGATTACGTATTGAAATTGTAATTTTTTTTTTTTTTTTTACTGTCTTCAATACTTATGAATCAAATTTTTCACTGTAATTTTCCATAATAACAATTAACACAATGTTATGAAAAGTCTTTGTTACGGTATTATTTAACATAAAAATATCGTGAAAATGCTTTGATCATTAACGATGCAGTCAATAAATATATCGAACCCCTATTGATTATTTTCAATTTTATTTTTTATCATGTATGCCACCAATTTAGCCTATGTGTGATTCGAGACTTTGATGTTTATGATTTTTATAAGATTATTCAAACTTTTGCATTTGACAGATTTTAATCAAACAGATTATATCAATTTTACGGAGAATAATTGCAGTCAGATGATATGCGAATAGAAATTCGTCACAAATAAAAAAAAAAAAAGATTCGTTGAAAAGAACAAGAGAAGGAAGAAAAAGTTGAGACAATAAAAAAAAAAATGGAGGTCAAATAGCAAACCAAAATTGATGTGGATTATGTTAGAGACATGCGTTTCATGTGTTTTATGTGCAGACGGTTTTTTTTTTGAAGAAAAAAAAAGTGGTTTATATCCCAGTAATATCAAAGGAATTTATCCCCCTTTATACACTTCCCCCCCCCCCCCTCTTCACACGAAAGGTGAAAATAATACTGTATCCCGTGCAATAAGTGCACTCAATCATGCGTTAAAAAAAAGTCAAATGCAAAAATGAAAAAAATAGAAAAAAAAAAAATCAAGAACACAAAAAAGGGGAAAAACAAAAAAATTTAAAGCGGCAAAACAAAATCACAAGTACAAAATCGACAAGCATAAATCTTGAAATCGATGCTATGCACAATGCTAGAGTGAAATGTATGACCTTTATCAAACTGTCCCGTTGAATGATTGTCATGCAGCAACTTCGAATGATTCATTCATTCAGCAACTTCGAATGAATTCATCAATACAAATGACTTGACTCTCTGTAGAAAATAACTGATTTTGACAGGGTCGAACAGACGAAAAACCAAACCAATCGATAGTATATACGAATCGAAGACGATTAATATGATGAAATTCAATATAAAAGAGAAAATCGCTTACATTACTGTGTGATTTAATCATTAATTAATGCATATAATGAAGGATGTTCAAATGATGTTGGATGCTCATTTGATGGTCAATTTTTGAAAATGATCCGGAAAATACCTTGACCATCTTGTAACATGTTTACAAGTAATTTTCGAGAAAAAAAAAAAGAGATACCATTTATACTTCCATTCAGTTGATCAAAAAATATGCACAGAGAATTATGAGGGAAAGAGGGAGGGAGGGAGGTAGGTAGGTGGAGGGTGTGAGAGAGAGAGAGAGAGAGAGAGAGAGAGAGAGGAAGAGAAAGGGAAAGAGTGTAAGGAAAAAAGAAAAATCCATTCCCAGCACATTTCCACATTCACACAATTAATTAATGAACAACACAGATAAATAATGTCTACATTGGAATGTTCAATAAAATGGTGCTAACACAATCAACTTCGATTAAATTCCAATGAATGCTTGTAAATCATTCATGTAACCAGATCAGAATATTCTTATAATTGATGTTTTGATTTATACATCGGTATTGCGTTTTTTGTTGCCATCAATCTAACAATCTTTGGCATTTATTGTGATTTATTTGCGCTCCTTTATTTTGAATGATAGAATATCTTTATCAAATGAAAAACAATAAATGAACACACTTTTGCAGTTTGTTATTTGTTAAATATTTCATGATTTCAACCATCTTGCGCTACTTTCCATCTCGTTACATGAACATTTAACATACTTTACTCGCTCAACTTGTTTCCCTTTTCACAAATTTGTAATCGCTCTCTCGCTTTCCCTCTCCCTCTCTTGTTTTTTATCTCTCGCGCTCCCTTTCTCTCTCACTCTCTTTCTCTCTCACTCTCTTTCTCTTTCACTCTCTCACTCTCTCTTTTTCTCTCACTCTCTCTCTCTCTCACTCCTCTCTCTCTCTCTCTCTCTCTCTCTCTCTCTGTCGCCATCATTTGCTTTCCTTCTCTTCTGCTCTGTTCCATCTGTCTTATCTTCGTTCTCTTTTCTCCACTCATTCTCTCTTGTAGTATACAAAACATATCAATTTTCACATCTACACGCAAATTGTTTATGCGTAAATTACGACAAATGCAGGAAAGAAACAAAACCATTATATGGGAGAAATGTAATGTTTATCATAAGCGCAGCGCACGTACAATGTTATCAATTTACCAGCATATATAAAGTGCACTTTGGCTACGGATTATAAACTCAAACATACGCGGTAATAAATCGGGATAACACAAAGCATCTTTTTGATAGAATATATAATATGACTTTGTCTAGATTGGCACTTCAGTCACTTTTCCACCAATCAACTGACTTTCCACAGTCTGAATTATTCGATAGATTTTCGGCGATTACACGTGTTTCGGTGATTACAAGAATTTTTTGCATCGACAACAGCATTAAGCTACCCTTCTTATACTGTATTTTTCTACATTGTGCTCTTTCGCTTTCTTATTACTCCTCTCACTCCCTTCTTTTCTCTTTCTCTCTTTCTCTTTGTCTTTCTCTCCCTCTTTCTCTCTCTCTCTCTCTCTCTCTCTCTCTCTCTCTCTTATCTTCTTTCTCACTCTCTCTTTCTCCATTTCTATCAATTTTCATAAAAACTCTCTCGTTTTATGTTCAAGAGTATGTTATTCGATGAAAATCCATCGAATCTCAATTTAAACATGTTTTTCATAGAAATTATGATTTCGAATGGAATGCAGTTACTACACTTTACTTGTCTCATCTCTATCTCAAAATTCCAATATTCGTACTTTGAAAGCCCTTTGATTTAAGCAATATTTTTCAACTAATGATAACCAAGCAACTGTTCAAATTTAAAGTTTTTATAAATAATTTATACACATACACAAGTGATATATAGCTTGAAATTATACATTTTATTGTGGACATGGTCTGCCATTTCAATATGAAAATTCTCATCATTTCTCTTTCTCTTTCTCTTTTTTTCTCTCTCTCTCTCTCTCTCTCTCTCTCTATCTCCTCTCTCTCTCTCTCTCTATCTCTCCTTCTTTTGGTCTCTCTCTCTCTCTTTCTGTGTGTGTCTCTGTCTTTCTCTCTCTGTGTCTCTCTCTCTTCGTCCTTCGTCCCTATTTCCCACTCGGAACAGTTTTATTTCAGTATTTACTTTGGTTTTATTTCCAAAAAAAAAAAAGTTGAACGTGATAATGATTACGTTTCCAAGCACGCAATCACATAAACTGACACGATTCAAACAATGCAAGCTTACCACTTACAGGTCGATTTTTGTATGCGTATTTTTTTTTTCGTCTCGTC
>JAQOWM010000282.1:117500-180000 GCA_029041755.1 Resseliella maxima
CAACAATTGTGAGAGTAGATTTTTCGTAATTCTCCACAGTCAAATTATGAATTAAGTAATGTTTGTGTTTTGAATAAAAATGCGATGTAAATATCTAGAGAATCATTTGGTGACGACGTTATATGTTGAAAGTTTCAAAAAGATAAAGAGAAAAGAAGCGGGAGTGAGATATATGGGATGCAAAAAAAGAGAGTGAAAGTGAGAGAACATTAAAGCTTCAGCCAGATTTGCAACGGAAGTTCAATAATAAGCGTACTTTGAGCAAAGCGAAAAAAAAAAAAGAAAATATGGTTTTTTCCGTTTTTTCAATGAGGATTTCTTGTTTTCTTTTTTAAGCCACTAACGTTGAAAAGCTGTATATTTGAAATGTTAAATTTCATTGAAACTTGCGGCGAAAATGTTGACAAACACGAAAGTCATTTCATGAAGTTGACAAGAGGAATGTCAGTTTAATCAGTTCGAATACGATATAAAACTCCTGAGAAATTGCGTCTATTAGCTGTGATGATGCATGGTGCCGGTGAAGTGTGTGTGTGTGTGTGTGGCTGAAATTGTTTACATTGCGATTTGAACTTGAGTAAAACAAAAACATAAGTAAAAAAAAAAAAGTTTAGGTTTTTGATGAATCACCATATGTCAGCTGTTCATCTAAAACCGCAAACAAAAATGACATGAAATGGAATGAAATTGAATAATAAAAATCTCAACAATTTTTATCTAAATGAAAAGTACACAAAATAATTTATGTAACTAATCATGATTATTGAAGAGAGAAAACGTTCTTTTTTCTTCTGCTGCGTAAAAAAAAAAAAAAAAAAAAAAATTAATACCAGTCAGGTGTTCATAACAAGTGTACCGTCACATGAATTCTCATCAAGTATTTTATGCAAAGTACTCGCTTTGAAAATGTACTGAGAAAAACTATGGAAAAATCATAGCTATCGAAATAAGTGAAAGAATGAGTAAAATGAAAAAGTATGAACATTTGCAATATATAACAAACAAATCACCATTGTGTGGAGGGTAAATGAACATTTTACTGATTTTTAGATAAGCGGTTAATCCGTTTTAATTAATGTCGACTATGAAGCGACCAATTGCTTAAGCAACAGGCACGGGCCAATTCATAAAATGTATTCCGTGTTGTTGTCGCATTGTATGAAGTAGCGTATACAAAAGTGTTGCACATATGATAATATCATATATTTTGACATTGATATTCATTGGTTGAATGGCATATTCCTGTATGTGACATGGAAATCAATCTAGGGAGCTATGCAGTGAGAAAAAAAATTCAAACACGTTCCCGAATGCCATCTAAATGAACAAACATAAATTAGATTCACCAACATTTGATACTGAATCTGAATAAAAATTGATTATGTGGAATTATATAAAAATAATTAAATATTTATGTACAATAAAATATTTTTCATTATTAAATTATCTAAATATAAATATTTTTGAAATAAAAAAATAAAAACACTTCATTGAGAAATTAAAAATACAACTAAAGCAAAACAAACTATTTATATTAAGTCTCCGCGGTCTCCGCATGTTTATTCGATTGGTGTTTGTTGTACATGTATACAACAAACACATACATACATGTATACATGTACAACAAACGCCAATCGAATAAACATGCGGAGACCGCGGAGACTTAATATAAATAGTTTGTTTTGCTTTAGTTGTATTTTTAATTTCTCAATGAAGTGTTTTTATTTTTTTATTTCAAAAATATTTATATTTAGATAATTTAATAATGAAAAATATTTTATTGTACATAAATATTTAATTATTTTTATATAATTACACATGTAATCAATTTTTATTCAGATTCAGTATCAAATGTTGGTGAATCTAATTTATGTTTGTTCATTTAGATGGCACTTAACCGGGAGACTCACATACAAATGTACAGGGCTATATAGACTGCTTACCAGGGTAGAAATCAATAGAATAAGGTGCAGAAAACCATATCTGCCTCGAAATCCATTCAATGGATTATTTGTAGCCGGATATATTCCGATATTCTGGATAGCTGATATGATATATACATGTGCTACGCAACTACAATCGCGTCACATGCTACCACAATCGCGCTTTCTCCTTTGTATTCTTTCAGTGCCCATCTATCTTGGCTAATTCTCTTTCCCTCTTCCTCTTCCTTTCACTTTTGCTCTTTTTCTCTCTCTCTCTCTCTATCTCATTCACTCTCTGCCTTTCTCTCTCTCTCTCTCTCTCTCTCTCTGTCTGTCTCTCTCTGTCTCTCCCTTTCTTTGTCTCTATCTTTTTTTTTTTCCTTTGTCTATGTCTATCCTTCTCTGCCCCGTTTTCACCTCAACTCTTTTACTCTCGTTTTGTCTGCCTCTACCCTTCATACAGTCTTGTTCTTTCTCATTCTTTCATCACACTAAATCCTTGAAAGCAATTATTGTTGTCGTCGATAGTCTTTCATGTGTCGCGCTGCACCACTTTCATTGTCATGAATGCATGCAACATTCTCAATATGTTATACTATTCATTGCATCACGAATAGCTAGAAAGAGTAGGAATGAAAAGAATAAAAAAAAAAAAAAAAAAAAAAAAAAAATGGTCAACGACATAATTTTCATTCAACGTGCGCTTATGAAATCTAAGCTATACAACGACGGTAGTCTCATACATGTTTCTATTGTATAATTAAAATTGCATACAATCGATGGTAAATTGTATATACAAAATGTGACTGTAGATTTAAATTGCGTTCGATGGTTGATTAAATGCGTTTGTCCAAAAGGTATATTGTAATCGATTCCATTCAAATTCAAAATGCGATTACAATTGATTAATCGGTAAAGTAATGCGGATTTATTTAACCACTTTTTCGTCGAAAATAATGATAATGATTCTCTTATCATTTTTTTTTTTTTGTTTTTTTTTACATGGGTTATATTTGTGTTGTTGTACGAAATGGAATTTATTGTGCTTTGGAATATTATTATGTGTGTAATCAAAACAATGCTCAAAAATAAATTAGATCCATTTGTTTGGTTAATGAAAAGTAAATCTGATTTGTTGTAATATTGAAATGCATAAAGTATTTTTTGTGAGGAGCGATACGTGACCCAAAGTCACTTCCGACCAACATCGTCATGTTCAAAACCCAAAATTCTATTAATTGTGATTATTTTTTATCATGAAATTCAAGTTAAATATAATTTATTGTAATTAATCAGTAAATCCATGTTATTCGGTTAGAAATATTCATGTCACATTCAATATATTCGTTACAGTGTATTCCTGTTAAATATTTCGGAAAATGTACAGTTTTTCTCTCAAGCTCTTTCTGTTTCTCTTTCTGTATATCTCCCTCTCTCTCTTTCTCCTTCTCTATCCCTCTCTACCTCTCTCTCTCCCCCTCTTTCTCTTTCTCCCTCTATATCCCTCTCTCTCTCCCTTTTTTCCCTCTCTCTCTTCTTACCTCTCTCTCTAAATCTCTTCCCCCATCCTTCTTTCTGGAATTTTCACAAAAACCACATTTGAAAAAATAAGCTTTACATTAATATCAACCCGTATCAACCGCATGACAAAATCCATATTGTGGATTTTATCGAGATTTTAGTGAATTAAAAATGTAATGTAATCGTTGTTTCTTTTCCTCATTTCAGGATATCGATGAGTTAATCTACCGCTTGGAAGATTTAAAACAACAAAATCATTATGGTAATTATTTTAATTTTTTTGGAAATTTTTTTTTTAATAAAATTGATTTTTTTCTTTGAATATTTTTAATACACATGATTAAGTTTTTATTTTTTGCACGAAATAATCGCACATTTTCATGCACTTGTATGCACAAAAATACATAATAAACACACACACACACTCACACACACAAATTCATACACTAAACACACACACACACACACACACACAAAATATATAAAACAAAATGAAATCAAAATGGATTATAAAAGAAAATTACAAAACAAAATAAAGCTACTCAAAATCAAATAAAATAAAAGCAAACACAACAAAAGAGAATAGAACCAAGCTATACATCAAACGAAATAAAAGCTTACAAGTTAATATTCAAGTAAAATGTATGATAAATACACACATTGTACACATCGTCGCCTAGATACACATATCCACACACTATAAACACAAATGCACCTGCACACAGTAATATAACACTTAATCCAACAACATAAAGAACAATATAATGTTGAGAAAAAGTCATACAAGCTGAAAGTGTATAAAGAAAAACTTGAACTTTGAAGCCTTGGTCAACAAATTACAATGATGGTAACATCTTAAACTGGGTTACTCGTTAAGATTAAACTAAATTTATGCCAGTCTTCAAAGGTTAATTTTTTTTTTTCTTTTTACTTTGTCTTCGGCTTTATTGCTTTCTTTTGCCATTTTCTTCTTTCTTCTTTCTTCTTTTTTTTTCTCCGTTTTCCTATCCTCTCCAATTTGATCCCTCTTTCCGCTTTCATTTTCAACACCTCATTGATATTACACCATAACAAACTATCAACACAAAACATAAAAAAAGACACAGATGTATCTGCACTAAAACACAAAACAGCACAGCACCATACATAGTCCTCATCAAGTAGTAACTAGCAAAGGTTTTCAAGTAGAATTGAAATCGTAAATTTCTTCAAACACATTAATAACTGATATGTTTTTTTTTGTAAATCTCTCCCCTTCTACTTACTCTTCATTTCAAAATCAATTGGATTTTTCACATTCAAAAACAATTTTTTCGGGGATCCCAGATGAACCATATGATCGCATGAATTTGGCCCATCCAGTAATATACAAAGGAACTTATCGGGATAGCATTAACAATATCAATGATGGTTACAATGATGATGAATTGGCATTACGAAATTTGGATGGTTTTGAACGTATATTGGCGAATGCATATCGTTTGGGTGATGAATTAAATCGTAAACGTTTTTATTTGGAACGTCGATTGAGCAATACACATCATCATTTACCATTAAATTTACAACAACAAACATCTGTACAATCAAAAGATCAAAATTCGGCATATACACAAGAATCAGCCGCATTTAATAATCAACATCAATTGAAACGTGCCATTGATCCAATTGGCGGTGCAAATTTATTAAAACGTGCCGTTGATCGAATTGGTGGCGGTAATCTATTGAAACGTAGATAAATTAAATGTTTCAATTAAAAAAAAAAATCTAACTAGAAATGTTGAACGATCAACGTTTTCAAATGCGTTATAAATATGAGAAAGAAACAAAAAAAAAAAAAAAAAAACAAAAAAACACGCATTTTACCACCGAATTTCTAATTAATCCAATAATATCAACAAAAACAAAAACAAAGAAAAGCATTATTTTTTTCTGATAAGAGATAAATATTTATTTTTTGTTTTGTGTTTTCTTTTTTCCAATATCCTAATAATATTAATACATTTAATAAATTAGATATGACAATGTCGGACGATTTTGGTGATACTATCACAATTCGGCTGATCATATTTTGTCGTTATTCTTATGATAAGTTTTATTTTTTTTTTATTTTTTCTTTCTTTTTACATCTCAATTTGCCCTTTCTCCGTTCCACCATTCGCCCATGTGCGCAGCTCACAGAGTGGTTTTCAATTCACAGAGTAGCCACAGACTGAGACGTATTTGAAGTGTGTGTATGAGAGAGAATGTCCTCAGACTTGTTTTTCATTCTCTCTCTTACACACACTTCGTATAAGCACTACTCTGTAGAAATTCTGTGGTTACTAAGTGAATCGGAAAAAACTCTGTGAGCTGTGCACATGGGCGCCCCCAAAAGAGTAGCAGTAAATTTAAACAAAACAAAATTTTCTTGGTGTTTTTTGATGTTAGAATCCATTCTTTTTCTTAATTCCTTTTCTTCAATGGAAAACGGTGTCTATGGCTAATTTGATCGGCTCTGAAATGTCAATGTTCCTTCATTGGAATTTCCTTATTGTAATTTCTTCACTTGCTTGTTCGCAATCTTCAAAATGCGGTTGGCCTATTTGCAATGTTCTGCGCGTCCATCTAAAGTAATTATAACAAAATGAAAAGAGAGAGAGAGAGAGAGAAAGAGAGAGAGAGAGAGAGAGAGAGAAAGAGAAAGAGAGAGTAAGAGAGAGAGAGAAAAAGAATAAAAGTGTCTCATCTTAATGATAAATGGTACAAAGTGCTGAACCACAGATGATGATATTCTTATCATCTCTTGATATTCATTCTCATTAAGCACTTGGAATACGATTTGATGAACAAAACTTTGTTTTCAGCTGTTTAAAAAATTACACCCTCTCGAAATATTTACGACAACAATTCAAAACACGCAATGGCAGATTAAATGCAAACTGGCAAACATAATCCCACTCAATTGGATACACACTTTTCATTTACATTTAATAAATGACAAAAAACAACAGTTTTGCCATTGAGGGGCAGTATAACAACAGCAGGTTATCAGATACATTTTTAAATGATCTCAAACACATTTCAATTTGATTATAACATTTAATCAATTACAGAACTACGTCAATAATTAAAACAAATTTTTCAATTGAATTTAACATTTAATGGTGACTAATTATAAATGAAAATGAACAAAAAACAAGCATACATAAAACAAATAAAATGAAAACTATTTTTTTAGTTTAAGTGAATCAATTTCATCATTACTATATGTCATAAATTCTAAAGAACAAACAAACAACAACAACAGAGAAATATATATTTATTTGAATATTCTAAGCGAAAATGGATTTTTTCTTATTCTCAATACATTCATAATATTTTCATTTCTTCATTTTGATATTTTCTCTCTTTCCTTCTCTCTCTCTCTCACCATTTTTACTTGGTTTTTCATCGTTTTGTCTCAATTTTTTTGCTGTTTTCATTCTGATTTCATAAACAATATCATTTTGAGTTTGCTTAGATGTTAAGAAATGTTGACATTTATTAAGAAAATTGTGGAGAATTCCGAATAAAATTTAATGTTGGGCGCTCAAAAAATCAGAATGGATTGAGAAAATCTCTCAAGGGTTCATAGGTTCTGACCCAGAGTTCTCGGGGGGGCTTTTTCGCTCCGCTCCCTTATGAGATGTCCTAGGACCCCCTGAAGAATTGTTCAAAATTATTAAGTTCAAAAAAAACAAAAAAAAAAAAAAAAAAAAAAAATACAAATCAATCAAACACGTATTTGATTTCGAATAGAAATAAGCATTTTTCGGTGGAACATTCACAATGTTTTAAAAACAAATGACAAATATTTTGCTTTGAAAAATACGAATCAAATGGATTTGTTGTGTGGTTTGATTTAAAAAAAAAAGTGGTTGTTCGTATTGCTTGTTGTTTTTTTTTATTATTATCAGAACGGAAATGAATTAAATGACTCAAACATATAGCTAAATTGATGGTCATTAAATTTTTCCGATTAAAATTGTTTGAATTGCAAAGAAACAACAAAAGACGGTAAAAAAAAAAAATCTAGAATTAAGATTGAAATGAAGTGGCCGGAATTGTTTGTTGAATGCATCAATATCAAAAAACAACTGACTGAAAAATAAAAATGTAATTACAAGAATAATGCCGGATATTTGACACAGCAGGAGTTGTAGATTTCCCATCGTTTCATTGCAATGAACAACAGAAATAGCTTCGTATTAGTTTCAACTTGAATAAATCAAGAAAAAAAAAAAACAAACAAGTAAAGCACTCAACACTCTCATATTTAACACATTTACGTCTATGTCAATCAATATTTTTACTTCAGAAAAATGAAAAATAAAATTCAACACTAAACATCGATTTGACAAAGAAAGCAGGGCATAATTTAGTTGCATATATTTGATTGGATGGCAAACACACACAAATTTCTTTATTGTATTTGAAATCGGAAATATTATCAAAATTATGCAAATGTTAAAAAAAAGTAACAACTAAATTACATCACAAATGCATAACAACAGTGATTTGAATACAAATAAATTTTACTATTTTCCCATCTGACCACAAAATTAATCAATATTTCCATTGTTTGTCAAATTTCTTATTGAGTTTTTAGATTTTCTTGAAATTTCATTTTACGTACGTCAATAGCTAGTAAATTATTATTGACGAAAAATAAAATGAAAGACTAAAAAATTGAGACTAAAAAAAAAAACAAAAATTGGAAAATAATGAAAAAGAAAAACATGTAGAGAAATAGAGGGAGAGCAAGACAGAAAGTGGGAGACACATAGAAAGAAACAAGGTGAGCGGGCCCCACTCAGAGGGAGAGACACAAAGAGAAAAAATGTTAATTTTGACAAATATATGTGTATTAATAAAAAACGTCGATTTATCATTTCTTGCGTGAATAATGTTGCATAATTCGTTGAACTAATTCTAAAATGTGCTCTGAACTTAAGTGATTATGTATTTGAGTGGAAAGTAAAGTGTTTATAAAGCAAAGTATTTTAGATCAATCCCAGTCACATTTTACTATTTATTCTGTTTCGTTGTGATGAAATATATAAAATCCGGGCATTTCATGTTGATCTTTATTTCTAAAAAAAAATAGAAAAGAAAAAAAAACAACAATGATGACGACAATGATGAGATGACGAGAAAGAAGAGAAAAAAGAGAAAGAAAAGAGAGAGAGAGAGAGAGATAAAGACAGAGAGAGAGAGAGAGCGAGAGAAAGAGAGAAAGAAAGGGAGAAAGAAACAGAGAACGGGCAAAAGAAAGAGCTAAAACAAAATAATCGTGTATTGAAACAAATCTGCTATTTGCGTTGAGTATATAATCAAGTGGTTGGCATACTTTACACAACAATCTGTGACGGAATATGCATGCGAATGTATAATAATTTTTTATGGGCATTACAAACGCACTACCGACCGACATTTTTATTATGCCGTCATTGGTATAAGAAATGAAATGGCACTGAATACATTTATCGCAGCACACCTATGGAAAAAAAATAAAACTCTGTACAGTACAAAGCCATTTTCAGTTCTTTCAAAAAAAACAAACCCAAAAAAAAATTTTATTTTTTTTTCCACCAAAATTTTTAATATTTTTTTTTTTTTTTTTTTTTTTTTTAATAATTTTTTTTTTTTTTTTTCCTTTCCGGCCCTTTGGTATCGTTAAACCATTTAAAATGTTCGCCAAGCAAAGTGCAATAATGCTGGATTTTATTCTCTTCGGCAACGATGCTATCAAGGTCGACACAATGCTATGAAAAAGGATGCTCGATAAATACATTGCATGTTTTTTCCTCGTTCTTATTCTTTCTTTTTGGTCTATCTTTCTTGTCTTCGCTCTCTCTCTCTCTCTCTATCTCTTTTTCTCTCCCTCTCTTTCTCTCTCTCTCTCTCTCTCTCTCTCTCACTCTCTGCGTCCTTTGCCGTCTGCGTCTGTTAACTGTTCCAATCGTACGATGGCTTTGTCTGTCAATATTTAAATAAAAAATGACGGAAATGCTTAATAGCAAACAATGCACCATAATGCGTATGAAGTATTCTGTTGTGTGCGTGTCTGTGTGCACCTAATTAAAATCCATGTCATGAAATAGGACAAACGTATGCTGATTTTCTTTAGGTAAATGGTATTTCTTTTATGAATATTTTGTAATTTATTCAGTAGGTGGTAATCGACGACCCAGAAGCGATCTTTACAATAACACCATGTCAATTGGGTAAGTAATAAATGAAAAGTGACAAAATGTCATTAATAAATTTTAATCAATTTATAAATCAATCATTTAATTACAATTTTATTAAATTTACATTTGAAAAAGGAAACCATCTGCTCATCATACGATTGAATTAGATGAAAAACCATTGCTTTATGAATACTATGCAAATACATTGAATCCAATAATTGATCGTCGTAGTTTTGATGAAATTGATGATCATTTGTCCAAACAAAATGATAACATTGATTCTGATCGATATTCACCAAAACGTTTCTTCCTTGAACGACCAAAAGCATTGGCTTCTGACCAGGAACAACAATCGAAAGAAGTGCGTTTTTTTTTTCTTCTTTTTTAATTTTAAATTTGGAATTTATGTTGTTTTTGAAATTGTCCATCCATTGATCAATGGAACATTTCATTTGAAAATAATTCATTCGTTTTATTTTTATTTTTTTTTTTTTTCATCTCTTTTACAATAGAATAATTTCCATGACGTCTCTGATAAATCTGAATATCAAGAATATATGAAACGTATGCTGAATGATGATCGTATAATTCCAGTAAAACGTACAATGGATCCAATTGATAATTTAGTTCGACGTAATTTAGCTGATCAAATTGACATTTGGGCAATGGACAGAATGAAACATTTAAATCATGATGCAGATTTAACAATAAAAAAACGTGTTATGGATAAAATTGATAGTTGGGCATATCAAAAACGATTGCCAACCGATCCAATGGATAATTTTGTTTATGCAAAAAAATTACAATCTAAACGTGATGTGAATAATAAAAATAATATTCAATTACCACAAAACAGCCATTATGTGAAATATGCCTAAATGCACAAAATATTCATTTGGATTCATGGACAAGAGAAAAAGATCAATGGATTTTCATTTCTCAGCGCTTTCAAATAGCAATTGAACACTAAAAACAAACCAAAATCATCAATTTCATTAGTTTTTTTGTTTTTTTTTTTTGTTTTTTTTTTCTTTTTTAACTAAAATTTGAATAAAATAAGAAACACACACAAGTCATAGAAGCTATTGTATATGTCATCTCATAATCATTATATATCGCGAATTGATTTATTTGTAAGTTAGCTATTAGCAATGAGTGACTTACCTATAATATACACATTATTCATGTTAATTCAACATCTTTCTCTCTTTTTTTTTTTAAATGATCAATTTGTTTTTGAATAAATTTGAACGGATCAAATGTATAGTGATTATAAAATGAAAAAAAAAAAAAAAACAAAAACAGATATATTCAAGCAAGCTTCCATCATTCATTTTATATGTAAATTGGTGTGTAATTCAATGTATTATATTATTTATTCAATGATCAAATATATTAAAATACTCGTTTATATTAATTTTATGATTATGTTTTACATGCAAAAAAATTGCAAAGAAAAAAAAAACACAAATTATTGGAAACAAAAATTAAAAAAAACAAAAAAACCTAATTGATCTTAATTATATACTCTTAACATTGTATATGCATATTTAATGATATTAAATAAAATCACACTCACACTCACATTGCATTTGAAGTCTTTAATGAAAAATTATATTTTTGGAACGTTAAATTTTTTATAGAAAATAAAAACATTCCAGAAACTTTTAAAAGGAAAATGAAAATGAAAGCTGATCAGGTGAAAACCGCTTTACCTATCAATTAGGCATAGACAAAAGAAGAAAAAAATTAAAGAGCAAATGACAAGGTAAAGAAGAAAGAAGAAACAAGGATCTAAGAAAATGAGTCCCAACCCAATTAAGAGAGAGAGAGGGAGAGAGAGAAAGAGAAAGAGAGATAGAAAGAGAAAGAGAGAGAGAAAGAGAAAGAGAGAAAGACACTTACACACACAGAGAGAGAGAGAGAGAGGGAGAGAGAGAGAGAGAGAGAGAGAGAGAGAGAGAGAGAGAAAGAGGAAGAGAGAGAGAGAGAAAGAGAGAGAGAGAAAGAGAGAGAGAGAGAAGAGAGAGAGAGAGAGAGAAAGAGAGAAAGAGAAAGACAGAGAAAGAGAAAGAGAGAGAAAGAGAAAGAGAGAGAGAGAGAGAGAGAGAGAGAGAGAGAGAGAGAGAGAGAGAGAAAGAAGGAGAATGGAAGGAAACAAGAAGGAGAGATAAAGAGGAAGTGGAAAAGAATGAAAAATATCTTTTAAACAAAAAGAAATAGCTTTCATCGAGTCGAATATTCTGCATTGCACCACCTCAGTGCCATCTGTTCAAAATATTTGTTATCGAGCGAACTTATAACCAAAATGGTTGCTGACATTGCTAAGTACTAAATTTAGACCCAAATTCTAACATGTTTAAACTTATAAGGAAATAAAATAACGTTTCTTGTATGAATAATTGCCATTGCCAATAAAAACCAAGTGATTAGTTGCATTGTGACCATAGTTTATAATTATAAACATTTTCAATGTATTTGACGAAAAAAGAAAGAAAAAAAAAACAAATTGTTAAAATTCAATCGAATTGAAATGATAAAATGCTTCAAAAAGTTTTGTCGATAGTGATTGAATCATAATTATATTTTGAAATGGAAAAATACATAAATTTTAAACGAATTGGTTAAAAATTCAAAATGAAAAGTGCATTGAATTGAAGCCATCATTACAAAATGAATCGATTAACCCTTTGTCCATTTGAATTGGTCAACAGTTGATCTATTGTTTGACCCCGGTAAAACGTTTGTTTGCTTGTTCGTTCGCCTTTTCGGCTCACTGCATTTCCCTTCATTTCATCCAGCTGATAAATAATTGATGAACATATCGAGGAAATCAAATTCAAAACGATTTGTGTACATAATTTTTTTTTTCTTTTCTTTTCTTTTTTGTAAAAACGAAATAACCGCAACACACCTGAAATAATTCACATGCTAATCGGCATCGAAATGAATCGAATGGTGAAATCGTGTGCGCACGGTTATCGATGTCCGCATAATATTGAGTCGAAAGTGCCCGATTAGATGGCCAATGTGGTGTGGATGGAGTGTGGCAAATACCGTTGATATTATCCATTGACCCTTTCAAATACAAAATGGAAACATCAGCCTACCAATTGAGCGTATTTTGCTTCTCTTTTATACACACATTCTTTCTTTTCGTCTCTCTTTCTCTCGTTCTCTTTCTCTCTATTTCTCTCTCTCTCTCTCTCTCTCTCTCTCTCTCTCTCTCTCTCTCTCTCTCTCTCTCTCCCTCTCTCTCTCTCTTTTTGCTCGCTATACGAATCCACGAGCTCAAATGCTTAAAAATTTCTCTGTATTGCTTGCTTATTTTCCATTGTTTCGATTTTATTGTTTCGAATTCATATTTACATTATTCATGTGCACTGCAATCCACTAACGACGCTGCATATTTATTCAATGCCCACATTTTTCATATTCACCGTTTAACGCTTTGACTGAAAACAAAAAACAAAAAAAAAAAAAATGAAAATAAATAAAAATATTTTCGAACATTTTTTCCCCTGTTTATTCTTTTTTTTTTTTCACTTCTACATTAAAAATCGTAATTTGTCGAATAATAATGTTACGTGTTTCCCCTGCCATTTTTTTGTCACTTTATATTTCTCATTCATCGGGGCATTTGATTATGATTCTTCTTTTGTTTTATGATTGTCGTTCTTTTTATTTCAATGTTTTTGTTTTGTTTTCATTCTTCTTTTTTTTGCTATCTCTTTCCCACTCTCTTCTTCTTTCATTAATTCTTTACATATTTTTTTTTTTTTCCTTCTTCCAATCTTTCTAGTTTGATCAACGGCATTGTTCTTGCGGTGTTGCAATGCGGACAAATAAACAAAACAAAATGAGAAAAAAAAAAGAAAAAATAAACGTAGACAACAACTATTTCTGATATTTTTGACACATTTTTTATTACCTTTGGAGAATTTAGAGGGCAGAAAGAAAAAAAAAACAAACGCAACAAACACCAAACAAATAAATTGATACAACACCAACGGATTCCCTTCTTTGATTAATTTTTATTTTGAACATTCGACAGGGAGAAAATTATTACTTAATTCGATATTCGTGATGCATATGAAACGGAAAACAAAGTGAAAAAAAAAAACATATAAATAAACATTAACATGACACAATTGAACTGCCTGTTAAGGGGATTTGCACACACAAAATCACTTTCAGACAAAAATAAAAATAAATAAAGAAATTGTTACGCAAAATGAAATCATTGAAATAAGGATAATTTCATGCGAGTTTTGGAGCATTTTCTGTTATAAAAAAAAAAAAACATTTGAATTAAATTACGGAATTTCAAAAAACAAAGCCAAAACAATTCAATAAAACTCAGAAAAAAAGCAAAAAGACAAAAAAAAACATTGTTGTTCAGTCTGCGTGTGTCATTGTATTAAATCGACAGCACAAATGTGTCGAGATTTAATGAATTAGGTGAATAAATCATTGAGTATTTTTGGTGGGTGGATGACAAACAATGTAATTCATCAAGGAAATGGTTAACATTAAATTGCGTTCATCAATCAATGATTACGTTAAATGTGCACGTGCGATCATTTGTCGAGCAAATATTGTGTTGATACTGATATTGCTATTCCAAATATTTGCAAAACATTCAAAATGACCCCAGGCCTCACTTCCTTTTCCCCGCCTCCAAAAACAAATATCCTGAAACAAGTGATTGTTGATTCAAGTTCAAATCATTTAGTATGATTTATATCGCATATCGATCAATGAATTTGACGTTAAATATGATCACAGTCCAAGAAATTATGGTGTAATTTATGATTTTCGATCAATAACTTTTTTTTTTTTCTTTTTCTTTAGTTCCATGTAATTTAAACCTTTCTGACCTATTTTCCAACATGTTTCATCGTAAAATGAAATGCGAATTTTTGATTTTGATGTTGGTTTTAGTTTCGGTTTTGGTTGTTGAATTGTTTTTTTTTTTTTTTTTTTTTGGCACAAAATATAAGCATCAAACTGGCACAAAAATGATGAACTGATCGTAATCAATAATCACATAAAATAAATACGGCACTGCATGGTGTCCATCATATTTCCTGCGTCACAATTCTTTTGTTTTAACGCTTGCATATTTTGATCATGTTGATAATTTCTCTGTTTTTAAAATATTTCACGTCCGTACAATCGATTTATGCATGTATCATATTCAGGACAAACATCTCCACGCTCAATATCTTAATGGTTTTACATGTTTTTTTTTTCTTCTTCTCTTTATTTCATCTCTTTTTTGTCTCTCTCTCTCTCGCTCTCTCTCTCTCCCTCTCGCTCTCGCTCTCTCTCTCTCTCTCGCTCTCGCTCTCTTTCTCCCTGTGCCTCTTTATCTTCCTCTCTCTTTCTCTTTTTACCCTGCTCTCTCTTCATTTCTCGGGCTCTTTCTTTCTCTCTTTCTCCCTCTCGGCCTCTTTCTCACTCCCACTCTCTCTCTCTCTCTCTCTCTCTCTCTCTCTCTCTCTCTCTTCATCTCGATCGATATGGATTCATTTCATTGGCGGTGAGGCTAAAAAAATAATAAAATAAACGCAACGCATGAGTATCATTTAATCGATGGTGTTGAACTAAAATAAATCATATTCAGCAATTTAGCACGTAATTTGTGCGCAAAATTAAAAATACACCCATTCACAAGTCACGGAAAAAACAAAATATTTAAATGAAATGTACTGATTCGTCAGTAAAATGAAGAAAATTGTGAAGAAAAAAAAAAAAAAAATTCAGAGAGCCAACGGAACGAATTATTTGAACGAATCATTTCAAAGTCTATCATTGTTTTCGTGCGCCATTCATATTGATTACATTGTCTGACATGAACATCAAGTTTCAGTGTATTTTGGGGAAAAAAGGGAAAAAGTTTGAAATTAAATAATGTTTCGACGCAAAAAAAACACACACACACCGCACAAATGAACTTTTTGATCGTAGCACGACTTTAGTCAGACTTTGAACAAAAGAACCATACATTTCTTTAAAGAAGATTTTTTCATAATATTTTTTATCGATTCAATTACTTTCTTTCATTTTTTTTTTTTTGTTATTCAAAAGAACATTTCATATGTTCGAATCAATCACAAAATGAAAAATTGACAAAAATTTCTTCAAACTTATTTCACACCAAAAAAGCAAGAATAAAATATGGAGATGAAAATATATGTTCTTTGCAAATGTATATTCGTGCAATAAAAATGTATCATCAATGAAAATCAATTCTTCAACGGAACAATTCTTTGTTGCAAACGAATGAGAAAAAAAACCGAGTACTTCTGCATTGAAAAGAAAAAAAAATTAACTTTATTAATACAAATGCAAAATAATAAAAATAATCATCCATCGTTTGCAAAAAAAGCACTTCATTTAGCCTCGTTACACGCCTCCAATTTATAATACGAAACGATGCATTCCAAACGCATTTTTTCACCTTCGATCATTCTTCATTTCAACGCATTGATTCTTCGGTAGCAAACATTTCATTTCATTATATATATTTTTTTTTTTCTTTTCTTTTTTTTGTTCGTCATTTGTTTTGTTAACTTTGTTTATGGTGAGAAATGACAATAATTCGTTGCTTGTTTGGCTGGATCATTTTTATTAAATGACATATTTTGCTTGTGTTTGCCTGCAAGCAATCAAACAAAAAGGCAAAGAAAAAAAAAAAAAAAAAAACAAAAACGCAGAAAAAACGATCTCTGAAAATAAAAATAAATGATGAAACAGCTCGAAATGAAGACAAACTGTGAAAACGAGACCCGAATGAGTGGGTGCTTTCGATTATGTTGCACGCAATTCAAGCCAATGCGATAAAACAAACATTGCGCTAAATCAGCGCAGCAAGCCGAATAAAAATGAGCAAATCGTAAATGAAAATTAATAACAAACGGGACCAAAAATAACGAGCAAAATGAAAACAGCAACAGCAAAAGCAACAACAAAAATAAACTTTATTATCCACACACGCGAATCAAATATCAATGTTTGGTTTTTGATTTGCTCAAAGTTTTTGATATAATTTTGATTTAGTGTTTGTCATTTTGGAATGAGAATAAATTCGATTATGATGATATGCGCGATTTATTGCCTGTTTTCATTTGCTATGCTTTGCAACAATTTCCTATGTGTAATTTCGTTATTATTTGATTGATAAAAGCGAGACAAAAAAAGGAAAAAAAAAAAACAAAAATTCGCATTAAATGTGAAAAACTGAATTATTACGCATTATTAAAAGGAAATTATCTAATTGCATGGGAAATTAGTCATCTGTTTGGATTCACCCTGTACCGATCCATTTTCAATCTGCCACTGGTACGATGTTCCGCCCCACATACTAAGTAATTATCACTGTTGTGTGGCTAAAGTTATTTAAAAAAAAACACTTTATGACAAAATGAATACTCGTTGATTTAAATTTACAAAAGGGTAAATGATGAGTTTTCGTGTATTTCCAAGTATGCGTGTGTGTGTGGTGTGTGTGGGTGTGTGTGTGTGTGTGTGTGTGTGTGTGTGTGTGTGTGTGTGTGTGTGTGTGTGTGTGTGTGTGTGTGTGTGTGTGTGTGTGTGTGTGTGTGTGTGTGAGTGTATTTATGACAGAAAGAGGCCGAATCATCTTGAGCAATTAACTGTCGTTCGAATCAAATGATAATTATAGCCTAATCGAATAGATGAACATTTGATTTGTTTCTCGGTTTATTTATTTTTTTTCATTTGTCAACTCGAGTATTCAAGACTCAAAGACTTAACAGAAAAAAAAAAGAAAAAAAATAACAAACGAATTCAACAATAAAGAATTTGGGTTGTGAGTGATAATGACACTTATATAAATCTGTCTATAATCGAGTCGACATTCCAACTATTTGAAGATATATAATGAGTGTCATTAATCGAATGCGTAGCGAAATGTGTTGTGCAATTAAAAGGACAGAGGCCATGCTACTTGCATGCTGTGAACTATATGAAAATATGTCACATACTCATCAGCCACATACATTTATGAAATTGCCGCATGCTTTCACAAAGTGCGAGAGAGACAGAGAGAGAGAGAGAGACATGAAAATATGGTCAACATTATTGGATAGCGATCAAAAAACCATGAAAATATGAAACAAAGTAATAAAACATAGAAAATCCGCTGAATTATTGATTGAATAACGAAATGAAGCAAAAAAGGTCATTTTAATATCAAATCATAGTTAGGCATTTGTCGCATTTCACCTGCCACGATCCTATCATTACGTCTATATTCTTGTCCGTTGGACAATTGCTCTATAATTACATCCGTTATTACGGTTCAACATGAATTATTAACACTCATATGAACAACACGCATTCTCCACTCTTTCGTTGCTTGTTGTTAGTTTTTTTTTTTTTTTTTTTCGTCTCGCGTCTACACATTGTGTCCTTTTCTAATACACACGTCTCGTTCGTTTTTATGCTCATTTCGTTATTTTTCACCTAACTATTCACTCAAACATTTTTGATGACATTTTGAAATTTACAAATATCCACTAAACAATATCAAAAATGTAGACAAATTTGATGATTTTGAATATTTTGTCGAAAATGCAAATTAAAAATAATCGTCAATGCACAGTATGAATACTGTAAGATATTTTTATAAATTTGATTTTTCTAAATGCACTTGGATATTTTTGCTTTGAAAGTTCTATTTGCTTTTGTCATTTGAATAACAAGGATAATAATAATTACAATTTTTAATTAGTTAAAATTCCTGATAAAATATTTATTCATAAAGAATATATAGTCTCGTTCTTATTTTCATTCACATTCACCATTCACACATTCAATGCAATGGAAACATTTACACTTCATAAAAGAACAATTATTAATTTAATTATAATTATGTATTGATTAAAACTTTTTATTCAATTCAAATCAATTTTGTATTAAACAAACATTTAAAGTCATTATCAAGTGAAATTATTGGATTATATTTCATTTTATAAAGTGTCTTCAGAAGAACAATTTTTGAATAATTTTACGTCAAACATTTTGTTAAGGAGAAAACAAAGCAACAACAACAACTGCAATACATTTTGGTTGACATTTTAACATTGACTTGGAATTTATGCATATGAAAATATTGGACATACGATTCTTAATAAAAGTACCAAAATCAATGCCTTTTTTGGGACATACAAATAGAATTCATTCAACTACAAGGACTTGCTTTAATTCAAATGTGTCGAAAATGACGTTATTTTCCATTAAAAATTGGAACGACTTTGAAGTTCAAAGTTGTTCCAAAAATTATGCTAAGACATAAATGGAAAAATTGATTTCAAACAGAAACCAATGAATTGTTTTAAATAATTATGGCCCTAAATTTCATTAACATTGTAAATTGATTTGAAATGTTCATTTGCAAATGAATTGATTGATTTGTGTTTGAAAATTGAAAAGCTAAAAAGAGAATTAAAATTAAGATATTGTATAGATTTTCCGTTGTAAAATGGCTGATTTTTAATTTGATTTGAAATCACAGTGGTATTTCCTGTTTTTTCCCTCTCCCCATTATGTAGCCATCGACGATATTTAATTTGTTACACTATTATCCAAATAGATACAATCAAAGTCAGTAGCCCGACCAATCGGAACGCTTTATATTGACGATAATTATTGGCTTTTGTATGAGCCTATTGTCAGTAACATGCAATGTATTATCCATTTTATCATGGCAACGATGTATATAACAATGGACGTTTAAACTGAAAAAATAAAGAAGTTCAATTAAATTGCAGTTATATAGAATCATTTAAGTATTCTTGCAAAATCAAATATTTACACGTTTTTGGGAAAATTGAAAAAAAAAAAAAAAAAAAATAAATAAATCGTTGGCTCGTTGCCCGTTGAAACTATTCAATTTCAAAACATTCCAGGATACACAATGTGGTAATACAAAAAAAAAAAAAAAAAAAAAAACAAATCCGCCTTCTTTATATGGTAAATGGATGAAAAGCTAACAATCGCACAACTTTATCAACTCAATTATACGTAAAATAAACAATCCAGTTACGTCAACTATCGTTCTAACTTCACATTTAGTGTGGCTAATGAATGGGAAATCACGCCAACGATTGAAAATAACAGAGTAAGAGAGAGAGAAGAGAGAAAGAGAGAAAGAGAATGAGAGAGAGAGAGAGAGAGAGAGAGAGAAGAGAGAGAAAGAGAGAGAGAGAAGAAAGAGATAGAAGAAAGAGAGAAGAGAGAGAGAAGAGAGAGAGAAGACAGAGAGAGAGAGAGAGAGAGAGAGAAAGAGAGAAAGACAGAGGCAAGGGGAAGGTTACTAAGGGTTGAGAGAGAGAGAGAGAGAGAAAGGATTTCAGGGTAAATGGAAAAGCCGCCCACATACAAACCTGCATTAACAAATACACAAATGATACAGTCATAACAACCAATTGGTCGCGCGCGCGACTACCGTTTTTCATACAAATACATACAAACCCATTGTTTGTTTGCTCTGGTTTCATTTGTGTATTATGGATATCATTGGTGTTGGCGTCGCCGTCATAATCACCGTCGTCCTCGTCATCCCTGATTTGTTTTTTCGTTTTCGATTTTTTTTTTCCCTTTGCTCATTTACTGGCAATTGCCTCTATTGTTTGTTATTTGTTATTTGTATATTAGAAAGACTTTTATTACAATTTGTTCCAGTTAGAATTCAATACTTATGTGAAACGGATCGACAACATATTGTTGTTTTGTTTTTTTTTTTTTTGATATTCTCTTGTAAAAGTGCCTTTTGTTTGATAATAATGTGTTTGGTTTCAGTTAAATTGATTGATTTGCTGTTTGTTAAAATTAATGATTTACAGTTAAATGTCTAATAAAATCGAAATAAAATTAGTTTTGAAAATTGTTTTGAATGTTTTCTATGTGAAAATTTCGTTCTCAATCTGAGACAAATGACAATATTCGATTTTAATCTGAAAATATATGATTTTTAATTTGATTCAAAGTTTTGCATTGAAATTGATTAATCAACAGATCGAAAAATAAGTTAAAAAAGAAATTGAACATTTAATAAATTGAATTTAACAAGATCAAAATCATACGAATTAAGAAATAATTATTTAATTGACTTTTGGACAAGATAAACAAAAGTAATAAAGGTGAAACATTATTTGATACATTCCAATAGTTTTGACATTTTGTTTAAATGCTGTGTAAATAAATGTGCATTTATCGAATTTAAGCATTGAACGAACCAAATGAAAGTAAAAATGTGCAATGGACCATTGTATGTTGATTCATTTTCAGCGTTCCAATTGCTCAGGAACTACAATCGATTGGTCACACCAACAGGTTTGTACAAATTATATTCCACTCAATTTGCACCATTTAATTTCTTCTTGTTTTTCCATGTTGTTTTTTTCTTGATATTTTTTCTCTCATCATTTGTCTTCTTTTCTTCACATTCATTCCTCTTAATTTATATTTTTTTTCCTTCTTTGTTTTTTACTCGATTCATCCGTTCAAAAATTGAATATTCAAATGTTGAAGTTAATTTAGCAAAAAAGTTAATAAACTTTTATTAACTAATTTATCGAATCAACATAGATGAATCAAAATAAATGCAAAATGAACAAAAAAAAAAAAAAAAAAAAAAAAAAAATCGAGGAAAAAAACACATGCAGATGATTATTCAAATTGATTAAATCAACAGCATGATCAAAAATCTATCAAAATTTTGTATAAATTTATCAAATTTTAAAATTAACATTTCATGTAAGAAAAAAAGAAGAACATAACACGTTTAAAACATGAGAATGCGATGACTTGATTTGATTTTAATTTTTTTTTTTTTTTTTTTTTTTTGATTTTTTTTTACCAATTATGAAATTGGTATTTAAATCTAAATAAAATTTCAGTCGTTGAAAAATCATCAAATTTTTAAATAAAGATTGATTGAAAAGAAAGAGAAACAGAAAAAAAGTATATGCCATGGCAATGAAATGCGTTATATCTGTCTCAATGCGAATATTATGTGCATTTTTTCTTTTTGAATTTATTATGATGAAAATGTAGTGTGAATATAAAATAAAAAATTTCAATAAAATTGCGATCGTTGGCGAGACAAAAATTACATTGGGAATGAAGGAAAAAGATAGAGTGAGAGATAGAGAAGAGAGAGAGAGAGAGAGAGAGAGAGAGAGAAGGTGAAAAGAGAGGAAGAAATATAAAAAGCAGATTTGTGTTGGTCTCGTCGATGAGTCAACATTTCGAAAGGGCAATATTCCAAAGAGTTGAAAATCCATCGGAAACGTGTTGTTGTCGCTATCGAAACCACAAAATTACTTCACAATACATATCGCATTACATTCCCATGTTCGTTGACTGCGCTTTTTTTCTAAAAAACTCTTCTTTCTATCTTTTGCCAGAAGTTTGACTAAAAGTCACGATATATTTTTACGGTTCTAAACAAAGTTTCGAGTGGGATGTGAGCAGTAATTGAAATTTTATTTGCTGCTATTTCATTTATATATCGTTTTTTTTTCGCTCTCTTTCTGTGTCAATACCCGGTGTTTGATGCTATTTTTCTCCTTTTTCTTTTCATCACTCTCTCTCTCTCTCTCTCTCTCTCTCTCTCTCTCTCTCTCTCTCTCTCTCTCTCTCTCTCTCTCTCTCTGTCTCTGTCTCTGTCTCTGTCTCTGTCTCTGTCTCTGTCTCTGTCTCTCTGTCTCTCTTTCTCTCTTTCTCTCTCTTTCTCTCTCTCTCTCTCTCTCTCTCTCTCTTTCTGTGTGTGTGTATTTGTGTGTATGTCTGTCTTTGCAACTGGATGTGTGTGTGTATTTTGAGACTTTTTTGTTTTATCTCTATCTTAATTTCTCGATTTTTCGCAATTTCGTTGTGTCGTGTGTACAGATTTCAATCAGTACTATAACCTAGCTCTGTTAAAAGATGTCGAACGCACTGGTGCAGCATCAGCATTCAGGTTTGGAGCTCCAAATGATTTTATACCACCGATAAATCCACTGAAGACCAATGCATATAAAGAATTCCAGCCAACCACCGTTGCTGCCGCTACCACCGCCGCCGCTGCCACTGCTATCGTCGAACACAACAGCATATCAAAGAAACCATCAAGTAATTATTATTTGCTTTTTGTTTTTGGGTTTTTTTTTATCTTATTCTACTTGGTTTGCCTCTCTTTTGAGGTGGAACGGAGGAAAAAGTAATGTGCGAAAGCTTATTCCAATTTTTTTTTTTTTTTTTTTTTTTTTTTCAAATCAATGGTTTCAATTCATAGGTCCAAATCGTATGACAGTCACATCAACGTGCTCGCCAACACCATCAACACAGATTAATCAGCGATTACAAAACGATTCGGTCAACAATAATTCTATTGAACAGAATCACAATACAACTGATCGTTTAACCAACGATACAAATCGATTTGATGGACACACGGAAAATCATACAATTCCATCCAATCAATTATTATCAACTAATACAGTTAAATTAAATGGCAACAGTTTAGCTAATTCTACAGCTACTGTTAATGCCGCCACCGCTGCCCAAAATCTTCCATCAATTGATCATTTTCAATGTATGCTTAGTCGACGGCAACGTGGCGAAAAGCGACCCATACCAGATGAACAAAAAGATGAAAAATACTTTGAACGACGAAAACGTAACAATGAAGCAGCCAAAAAATCAAGGGACGCACGAAAAATTCGAGAGGATCGGGTTTGTGTTATAATATTTTTTCTTCTTCTTCTTAGTTTCCTGTGCTATTTGATATTTTTATTTTTTAATTTTTTTCTAAAAATTTTTTTTTTTTTATTTTTATTTTTTTCAATTTTCATTAATTTTCTTCAATTCAATATTTTGTAATGACAAAAAACAAAATGCATTTTTTGTATCATTCATAGATTGCGTTCCGTGCGGCATTGTTGGAACAAGAGAATGCAATACTTCGTGCTCAAATTTTGGCATTACGAGAGGAATTAGCAACGTTACAACAAATGATATGCAATCGAGCAAATATTTAAGACTAATCCAAATGTCAATTAGCTACTTGAGTGCGCACCTGTAGCTGATAAATCGCAGAAATTGTGCAATTAAATGAAAAAATTCAAATTGAATGAAAAAAAGAAAGAAAGAAACAAAAAAAGAAAAAAAACAAAAATCGCGTGAGTTAAAAACACATTCAAGCAATAATTGACATAGTATAAAAAGAAGCTACCAATCAAGTGTTTGTAGATAAATTCACATCAAAAGTGCACTTAATGTTCCTCCTAACTGTCCATTGTTTGTTATGTTAATACAATCTTTGGTTTTCATTTTCATTTTCTTTTCCATTTTGATTTAAAAATTGTGTGAAATATTTTCTAAAATTATTGAAATTAAGCAAACAATAAAAAAGAAAAAAAAAAAACAAAATTTATAAAAATCAATGAAATCCGTTATTTGCTTTGGCTTTGGAATCCTTTTTATTCCGTATCTTTCTCTCTCTCTCTCAACCTCCCTCCCTCTCTCTCTCTCTCTCTCTCTCTCTCTCTCTCTCTCTCTCTCTCTCTCTCTCTCTCTCTCTCTCTCTCTCACTCTCTCCCTCTCGCTCTCTGTATCTCTCTCTATCTTTCTCTATCTCTCTGTCTCTCAATGTCTAAATGTGAATGGATTTTATGTGCATTTTATGAACCATCATTGGTTTTTGGGGCGAAAAAAAAAAACCAAGAGAAAGTATTTTGTTTACAAAAGTCATTAATCTAATAAAATGTTATTGCCGGCATTTCGCTATTGTTTAGAGATGGCTTTGTCAAATCGTACAAAACCAATAGATTGTTATACAAAAGCGATTGTTAGGCTTAAGTGTCTAAACATATCAATGTATCAAAGAATGAGAATAAATGGGAAAAGAGCAAAAGTGACACAGAGCGTGATCGTTGGCGAATGACAAAGAAAACAGAAAGAAAGAAAGAGAGAGACAAAGGGGAGACAGACAGAGAGAGGGAGAGAGAGAGAAAGAGAGAGAGGGAGATGATATAGAGACTAAATGAGTGACTAAGATTAAGAGAGGGAGAGTGTCAGAATAACCGAAATACCAAAAGTAAAGCAGTGGAGAGAAAAAAAAAAAACAAAAAAAGAACAATGTGAGTCAGATAGCTAGAATGATCAAAAGGTAGAATTCTCAATCGGTGAGTAAACCAAATGATTTGTACAGGCATAAATGTCAATGTGACAAACAATAGATCCTTTTGTTAAAATGCACGAAAGCAATTTTTCATTGCCATTCCCAAAATAAAAATGTGCAAACACAACAATGCGATAACAGCGATCAACTGCCAAAACAAAACGCAACGGACAACAGACGGGAATATAGAGAGAAATAAACAAGAGAGACAACGAACAAAAATATGTATAAATAGAGGTGTCGTGTTCAAATATCGAGGGCATTTGAGGAAAATAAATTGTGTGTAAGTGATAGAGAGAGAGAGAGAGAGAGAGAGAGAGAGAGGGCAATAGCAAAAATTGAGCTCAACTAAATGGGAGAATGACATAAAAATGAAAACGTAACAATGATGACGATACATTGTAATTGTGTAAAAATGATTAAATATTATGTGATGGTAACCCAATTTACCGACGTGTTACCAATCGTTCCTGTTGTGTTTTGTGCATTGACGATCTTTTGGTCTATCGCATAAAACATGACAAACGGTTGAAAGGTAGTTTCACTTGAATGGATGTCAATGTTTATTTGTCCGAATATGTAGTACGTGTGTGTTCTTTGAGTACAATTTTTATTGTTATTATTGTTGTCGTTGTGTCAACTAATTCATCCCTGTTTGATGTAAGTATATATAAGTAAAACCATGACGCATGATCATAACAAAAATGATAATCGTTTACTCTCTAACGAATAATTGAATTTATCCCGGAAATAATGACCTTTTTATAGGTAATGTTGTAATGCAAAAACAAGAAATTTCGATCAGGTTTCGCGATGATAATTATTCATGACATTGGAAAATGAATGAATGAACCATAAAAGAACATTAAATCGACTTTAAAGTCAACGATGACGACCGAATAAAGAACAAAATGGAAAAAAAAAAAAAAAAATTCGCTCTCAATGTTTGACTTTTTAATTTTTCTTTTTTCTTAATGGTAAGTAGCAATAAATCGCTTTATCGTCGTTGACATCGTCGTTACAATTGCCAGTTGTATTTTTCCTATTCGGTTCGAGTGTTTTTCTTTTTGTTTTTTTTTTTTTTGCTTCCCTTGGCGCGCGGGGACAGAACCTAACTAGATATAATAGGAATTATTATCTCACATTTGATGTTTTGCCATGTAACACACCACATTTACACGGGCGCACAAAAACACATCCTTTTTGTCACGGAATCTGTAGCGCTCTACATGCACAAATGACACATCATAAATTAAGTGCATTTTTTTTTCTCTTTCATTTATTCTTTTAAAGTTGCTCTCTTTGCACTCTTACTTTTTCAGTTTTTCTCCATTTCTTACTGTCTCTACCTCTTTCTCTCTTTTTTTTTTTTCTTTACTTTTTCTCTTTCTTTCGTTTTCCTCCATGTCTAACTCTATCTCTTTCATCCCATCTGGTTCTCTTCTTTATTCACCTCTCTTGCTTGTGTGAAACAACTCTTTCTTTCTTCCATGCTGCCATTCTGCCCCTTGCATTCACCCCAAAAATCGAAGCACATTCACAAAAGGGTTGATTGTTTAAAACAGCATTTTAATCAAATAAAAGTGGTGTTGATTGCCGTCGGCCAAATTCGTTTCCATACCATTTCAAGAGCGTTACTAATTTCCACTTCAAAATCATGAAATCAAATAAATGCCAATTCACCTGGTTTTAAAATTGTCTGTTGCATAAAAATGCTTAAAGTGAACGCAATGACATTGTTAATCGTTATTGGCCGTTTTTGTCATTTTCACGGTCATATCATTGGCATACTAATCATCCTTTTTTCCATTTGAGTAGATAGAAACACAAGAAATTTCATTCTTAAAGAAAGAAAAAAAAAAATCATCAAAATTCAAATCGTTTCTTTTTCATTCAGGACACACACATTTATGATTCTATGATTTGTTCTTCTTTTGTCGCTCGGTATTGATTCCAACATCCATTTTTGGATTTTGGATTTTGATGTGAACGTGATCAGATCTCTTAAAATCAATCTACCTGTGTTTAAGATTTGTTTTTTTTTTTTTCCTTGGTATGATTCTCGTCAACCGTTTGTCGTTGCATTTGTCACGAAAAGTAATTTATAACATTTTTTTTCCGGTGTGCAACGATTTTGATGCAATTGGATTGGAGTTTAGATCTTCGCGGAATAACGATTAATTCGAATTGATTGAATGTTGCTTTAAAATCAAAATAAAAAGAAACACACATTCTCAGCACGATTGAATCGTTGCTTTATGTACATTTTTTTTTTTATCAGTGATGATGATCGTTTCTTGGAAATGGTTGAAAATTAAATTGTCTCCAGAGGGGACAAAAAAAAAAAAAAAAAAAAAAAAAAAAAATCTCAAGAGCAATTGGACAACGGACCATCTTTTTGTTAAATAATAATGGGCAAAAAGCCACATAATAATCAAACCAAATTTCTGCCACCGCATAAAACACCTTTTCTTCATACAGAACACACATGGCCATGTGTCCTTTTGGGTTTGTTTATCTTATTTATTATGGCAATGCCAACAAATTGTCATTTGTGTGCGCATCATTTTTATTTTATCATCATATTTTCTCTTCGTCATCTTCATCATTATTATCATCATCATCATCATCATCATCCACATTTTTCCTTTTCAGTTGATTTTTGTGGTCAAAATCATTCAAACTCGACTTCTTTTCACATACAAAAATGTTTTATCGGTTTAAAATGTAAGTAAATAAATTATCATTGGCTTAAACATTGTTCGAACGATATGATTTGATTTACCTGTGTATTTCAACTGAATTTCATTCAGTATATTTTATGGATTTCTTTTTTCAATTCATGATGCATTCGATTACATTGTGGCCAGAGAAAGTTGACTGAATTGAAAATTAAAAAAAAAAAAAAAAAAAAAACAAAACCGAACAGATTTCACTGTTTCTCAATAAAACAAAATTAAAGCAATTTTATTAAAGGCAAGCGAAAACAATGGAATGATTTTGATGTCGATCTTCAGAGAATTCGATATGATCCTTTTTTTTTAATGTTTCTGTTAGTTTTGCGCTATTTTGATCTTTCTCGACTTTTTCTTTCACTATCTCTTTTTGTCACACTCTCTGAGAGTTTCTCCCTCGCTTTATTTTTCTCTCGTCCCCCCTCTCCCCTTCTCTCTCGCTCTCTCGCTCTCTCTCTCTCTCTCTCTCTCTCTCCCCCTCTCTCTCTCTGGCTCTCTCTGGCTCTCTCTCTCTCTCTCTCTCTCTCTCTCTCTCTCTCTCGCTCTCTCTCTCTCTCTAATTACATTTCCCAGTTAGACATTCAAGTTAGACATCCCAGTTAGACAATATTCTAGTTAAAATTAAATGAAAGCCAAAAATTCAAATTGATTTCCACTGAAAATCGAAAATGCAAAAGAACGCAAAAAACGATGAGAAATCTTTATCCTTTTGATGAATTGTTGAAAATGAAAAAAAAATATATTTTTTGATGAGCCCATCAATTTTCTTGTTAATTTTCATTGAAATTTATAGCGAAAATGATGAAAGTAATCGAAGGATATCGAGTGGAATCATCTTTGCGTTCCATTTATTTCCATTCCATTTACAATAATCATCATTGTTCTGAAATGTTGTATCGTGTTTATTTTTTATTTTGAATTTTTTGTTTTCTTGTTTTGTTCTTTTTCAATGCCGAAGTGTATTTGAGTACACTAAACGATGTGCATTTGTAATATTTGATTCAATGTTATTCGATTATATATGTATATTGTTTTGAATTCATCGCTTGTGCTGTAAATGAGTACAAAAATACTAAGCTGAAATATTAAATCATAATCAATGGGGTGATGTTCGTTATAAATTATCGATTATTATCCATTTCTTTTCCGACCATTTTATTTGAACAATTCTTTTGTATATTGTGTATGTCATTCGTATAAATGAGAGCGAGAGAGAGAGAGTGATTGAATACAATTGAAAGAGTCATGTTGTGGCTGCGTAGCAAATTTTTCGAACGAATTTCGAATGAGAGATATTGTGAATGTACACATTTGGAATTGTATAAATGTGTGTTTGATTCGTTTTTTTTTTTTTGGCATTGGCATCACCAAGAACCACACACACTGTAAACTCAACACACAATTGGCATTAGGTTCATAAAACGTAGGCACGCATTAACAATCAAAAGCATACGCACCAAAATGCCAAATACAATAAACCAATGAAAGAAGATGAACACAAAAATCAAGATAGAATAAAGAGGAAAGAAAAAAGAGCAGAAAAGAGAAAGAGAATAGAGAGTGGAATAAAACGATAAATCCATTAAATAAAGTGCTTGGAAGTTCATAAATAGTTGATTTTTATAACTTTCAAACGCATTCGATAGATTACATGCGATTGATTTATGGATTTTTCATAGACTGAAACAGCAGCAGCAGCAACAGCAGCACCAACAACCGTACAAAGGAGACATTGTTGCTGCTGCTGCTAGTTTTATTTTTATTTTTTTTTTTGCTTTTCAATATGTTTTATTCGATTTGTAGCGATTTCTCTATGTTTTCTAGTTTGTCTCCTCTGTGTGTCGAGAGAATGTGTATCTCCCGGAATGTCACAATATTTATATTGTCAATGCTTGTGCACAATTCAATTGTTGCACAATCGATAGTTGTGTTGCCGTTTTTTTTACCCATTTTCATTCGATGTCTCTCTCTCTCTTTTTCTTTCTCTTTCTCTCTCGCTCTCTCTCTCTCTCTCTCTCTCTCGCTCCTCTCTCTCTCTCTCTCTCTCTCTCTCTCTCTCCTTTTTCAGTTCAATTGCTGTGTGTCACCTCGTCTTCACTGCATTCTCATTCTTTCATTTGGCATTCATTTTCGTAATGAATTTGTAGGCATCTGTGTGATCCGTTTGCACATTATCGATCCGCTTACCGTAAATTATTATTCGATGATCATACTCATTGTCATCGTTTGTGCATCATTGCTATTTGCTCTTTTTTTTTTGCGTTCATCTCTTTCCACACTTTTCTCTCTGTCTCTCTCAATATCTCTTTCTCTCCCTTCGTCTGTTTATGCTCATTTCATTATCTGCTTGTTCTCGGCAAATTTGTGCAAACATTCGGTCAGTTTGTCGCTTTGAACTCTCAGCCCCGATTTTCATCCAGTCAACGAACGTTGTTTTGTATTAATTCTCATTCAATTTGGCATTATGAATAAAACGAAAGGCAGTAAAAAAGCAAATAAACTATCAAATAAATAAACAACGGCGATGATGATGTTGATAAAAATAGATAGATTTTGTGTGTGTGTGTGTGTGTGTGTGTGTGTGTGTGTTTTTTTTTCATTTGAGTTTCCTTCAAGCGAATCATTTGCTATATGTATTTGTTGTCCGCGTGACCGAATTAACGACAAGCACATTGTCTTACATTCAGTGCACAATTTTTTTCGTTTTGTTCTTCACTTCTTCATATTTTTTTTTTTTTTCCTTTTGATGTGGTGTTCATTTTGCTGCATCATTTGCATTTACATTCGGAAATGTTTGCTGATCATTTCCATTTTAGTATGTTCATTTGTTCTTGAACATTTGACAGCCATTTAATTGATGTCATTTTTGTGAGCGCACAACCGTTCATCAAAATGCAAATGCAAAATGCTTACGGTGTACTCTATGGATGCGATGACATACAAAGGAGAGAGAGAGAAGAAGAGAGAGAGAGAGAAAGATAGAGAGGGACAGAGAGAGTGACAGAGCGAAAGAAATAGACTGCGAGATACTTAGAGTGTCCGAAAAAGACCAAAAAATACCGAAAGAGATAGAAATAGATTGAAAGAGAACGAGGGGAACCAAAACAGCTCGCACTCGAGATTAAGAAAGAGGTTGATAGGAAGAGAGAGAGAGAGAGAGAGAGAGAGAGAGAGAAAGAGAGAGAAAGAGAGAGAAAGAGAGAGGATGAATATGAGAAAAAAAAAATCGCCTCACATTCAATTATTCAAGCGTGATCCGCGATAATAGAAAATGTCATGTTTATTGTTTCTCAAAAACCAAAAAACCATATAGATGACGTATACGAGACATGCAGCAATAGTAAATGCATGCATTTTCGATTTCGATATTCCCATGCAGCAGTCATTTCGCCCCGTGAATTGCTCCACTCACAGGCGAATGAAAGAGTGAGAGAAGGTGAGACAAAAAAATAAAACACAAAAAAAAAAAAAACAAAATATCCACACACCGCATTCGATATATAAATGAGTTTTACCTCATTTTCTCTGTTGCTGTTGCTAGTATTTCATTTATTTATTTTTTTTTTTTTTGCTTTTTATTTCAAGGAACATAATTAAATATTTATGCATTTAATGTTATTTCGTGCATTTAATTGCAATCATTTCACTGGAATATGGTTTTTAACTGCTTGTGGGCCTTTACAGCTTTTCCATTGCACTGTGATTTTATTCCGTGTTCATTCTTATCAATTTAAAACACAATAAAAAATGGTTTTCGATGCGAATCTAAACTCTGAGTCATTTAAACTCAAAACTACGAATCAATGCAAACAAACAAACAAACAAACAAACAAATAAAAAATTGGTAACATTGAGATAGAATTAATTTTTATTTTTTTTTCTTCTTTCAATCGAAACAAGGCATGTTTTCTTTAATCAAATGTTGATCACTTCATATGATATTTAAATTCGAAATAGTAATTGAGATGACAAATTTTACGAAAGAATTTAACGATTTTCTTTGATTAAAATTGGCCATTTGGCAAAATGAACGAAATACACCGCCAAACAGTGATGATGATTAAGATGAAAATGCAACATTAGAATCAAGCTGGTCTTCATTTATCAAATTATAACATACATTTGCAACATTTTAATATTATCACGTAGTTGCTTCTCACCGCATGACTTATGTACAACACCGAAAAAAAAAAACAAAACAAAAATTGTGCGCCTTCTTGTTTCGTATCTCTATTTTGAACGCTTTTTTATGGAGCGGAAGAAACAGAGAGCAAAATACTTTAGATGTGCGATAGAGAGAAAAAGAAGGGTTGAGAAAGTGAGGAGTTGAGATGGAGACAGGAGTTGAAAAGAAGAGAGAAAGAAAAAGAGTCAGTGAGAGAGAGAGAGAGAGAGAGAGAAAAGAGAGAGAGTAAGAGAGAGAGAAAGGGAGAGAGAATGAGGGATAGAAGAAGAGCGAAAGAGAGAGGAAGGGATACAAAATGAGGGACAGAAGGAAAGCGAAAGAGAGAGAAAGATCGAAGGGGGGGGGGGGGGGTCGAGAGCAAGAGATTAAACGAGAAAAGAACTTCGAGTTTAATCCATTGAGAGTGAGAGAATGATATGGAAAGAAGAGATGATGTGAGGCAGTGAGATAGAGAGCAATGGCGAGAAAAAAGTGTCAAAAAAAGGCCGCGCATAGAATGTTTGAAAGATCTCATCTGTTTCGTCGGCACTCTCTCTAGTATTTTGTGCAATGCTAGAGCAAAAACAAATAACTTGAAAAAGATTGCCGACAATTTCGAACGGTGGTTTGTGTGTGTGTGTGTGTGTGTTTTTTTTTTATTTTTTTTTTATTTTTCTTTGTATCTTCTCTCAAGTATGCGTTTAAATGACAGTTGGGCTAGAGCGACAGATTTATGTGCAATGTGTGCACCGTAGTTCACGCCATAATAAAAGCGCGCTTCATGTTCAATTCATCTTATTTGTGCGAATTTTGCCGCACGAAAATCCATCTATCCAGATGAAAAGAATGAGAAGAGTCTGTCTTTTTCTATTCGCTTGAGCGTGAGCCGAAAGAATAGTGCAAAAAGGAAGAAATTGAAAAAAAAAAAAACAAAAAAAATTAAGTAAAGATTTTGTGCGCGCATAAAAGGTGAAAAAAAGTGTCTGTTGTTCGATAGTGAAACCCTTGCGGAACTTCTTCATCTGCAAATGTTTGTAAATGGTTTTTAAACGAAATCTCATATTCATTTCGGTTGGAAGCCAACAAGAAAATAAAAATCGCTTAACGCGCGCTCTCAACTATTCGATTAACTTTCGAGATGAGAGGCTGTAATAGAGTGGCGCATAGTTGCATTTTCTCGTGTTTCTTTTCCACTGGCAAAATATCTTCTTTTCTTCTTCTTCTCCTTCTTCTTCTTCTTCTTCATCTGATTTTTCATTTTATTTCGTTTATTTCGAGTGTGTACATTTTGAGTTTGGAAACGTAGAAACACTCATTATTATCTCATTATTTTATGTTTAGTCAAGTCTTTTGTGGCCAATGTATGCTGTGTACACACATTCCAATAGACCGATCACACCGCGCTTTATTTACGGATGCACCTCAATTTAAATGTTGCTGCTCGTGATTTTTTTGTTTTTCGTTTTGTTTTGTTTCATTCAGTGTGCATGCGCTCAACGTTGTCGTCATCGTCGTCGTTGTTGTCGTTTTTTTTTTCTTTTTTGCATTTTTTTTTTTTCGTTTATTTTTGCTCGTGTCCATTTCTTTTACTTGTTTCGCTTTGACTTTTATCGCTCTGTTTTGGTGTGTGATATCATATGGATTTTTATTAGCTTTGCACTTGAGTCCGTGTGCTTTAGTCAACATTTTATGGCCATGTTTTGCTATTTGTCATCGCATTAGCTAGTAGATGCAGCCAGTTTTGTGTACCTATGCAAATAGTTGTTGTTCGACACACAATCTTTTAATTTCCACCAAATAGATTTAAGTTGCTGCAATGAGAAATTGACGGGAAGAGAGTAGAATAGTGTGAGAGAGTGAGTGAGTTAGAGAAAGAGGCAGAGGAGATGGAAAAACAGTGTTAAAGAGGGAAAAAGACAGAGCAAAAGTGAGAAAAAAAGAAAGAGAGAGAGAGAAAGAGAGAGAGAGAGAGAGGAAGAGAGAGAGAGAGAGAAAGAGAAAGAGAGATAAAGAGAGAGAGAGAGAGAAAAGAAGTGTCGTCGGTGGACGACAACGTCGTTTTGTTTCTTCTTCTTTTCCTTCTGTGTTTTTTTTTTTTTTTGTCTCAGCTTCTCTCTATGCCATCTATTCAGCGTAGCCTGATTGCCGCTTTCAATAACAATCAAGCACAAAATGTCGATGGTCATGCTAAATAGACACTCATCCGTGCATCATCATCTCGTACACACCGAATACATCGAACACCGGAATGCCGAGTTTGTCTTCTTTATTTTGTGCTTTTTTTTTTCTTTGATTTTCTATCTGTAGATAAACATAGAAGACGAAGGAAAAAAAAAGCATTTCGATTTGGTGCCGGGTGAATTACACAAATGCCATTTACTTTTATTCATTTTGACTTCTTTGTTTACTAATAAGTAGATTATTGTGTGTGCAGAAAAAAAAAACAACAACTTGATTCCAAATGATAATTATAAATAAGTTGATTTCATTTGAATCCTGTTTTTACAATCATAATTTTCAGAAATGAAACAAATAAGAAGAAGAAACTGTTGTTCACAATTCATTTCCTATTGGCCATTTGCAAATGATTTAATGGCATGTAGACCGTATTCGATCGATTCAAATGCCCGATTTCGAAACGTTGGTGCCGCTTTCGAGGTTTTTTTTTCTCATTGCTTCTTTGGTGTGTGTGTGTGTGCGTGCGAGTTCTGGATTCCAAATCACACACACACGCACACACACAATCGAAAAGAAAGAAAAAAAACCATTTTCCTCTTTCACCAGTTTTGATTGCTTCCAAATTGCGACTTTCGTTGTGGGTTTTCGCACGCGCGTTCGGTTTTGTTCCATGTCAAGTGTAAAACATGAAGCTTCCGAAAGCAACATTGATCTCATCACATTCATTTTGTGTGATTGTATGATGGGTCTCTGTGGCCCACTTAACTGTTTGGTTTTTTATTTCATTTCTCATTCGATGTTTTTTTCTTTTTCTTTTTGTGTGTGTGTGTTTTTTTTTTTATTTTTTTTTAAATCATCGGAAAGATTTCATTACCTTTGAGCTACCTTGTTCATTACATCAACGGATCAACAATTATTCCAAAATTCTGGCGCAAACGGAGACCAACAACAAAGATGGAAAAAGAAACAACAGAAAGAAGAAAATAAAAAAAAAAAATGGATTGGCAATTCATTTATATGTGAATCTTCACCAAGTAATTGCCCGAATGGAACTGTTGTTTCGTTCAATCTTTTTTTTTTTTTTTTCGTTCCCCATTTTCGCTTTCGAAAGCCCCATCGAACAAATATTTTACACAAAAATATTCAATAAATTTACAATGAAAGCGAATAAATGATCGTTGGAAGCAATGTGAATTGCTTTAAGAAACAATTTATTTCAGTTTTACACAAAATCGATCGGAATGTAATCGAAGCAATTGAGAATGTAATGAAATATGCTGAATGATTATAAAGATATAAATTATTTTGTGATTTTTGCAGGTTTTCATTTTTTAAATCGGTTAAATAGTTGATGCATTTTAACAATAATTATCAATACCAATTGGCACATTTCAATATCATTCATGAATTCATGTGTATTTTATCAAAGGTTTGATGTTGAATATTTTGCGCGCCATAATTTCATCACTACAATTCAACAAGACAATCCTGTGCCAATTATCACAAATAAGCGACCACATTGTACAATGAAAATAAAAACAAATCACTATCAAGGGTCTTCCTTAAATAGTTGATAGTTTTGGACCAAATTTGGAATCGCTTAGCACAACCCATCGAGAGTATATCGCAAGGGACCAATTTTCAATAACATAATCAGATTGTGATGTGCAGTGCCGTTGAATTCAAACACAATATTGGTTTTTATGTATTGTTTTTTGTGCTTGTCTTTCCTTGGCCCCGTTTAAACATCAATAGTCCGTTGAATATGAAGACATCAAGAATAATCGGCACGCAAAATGGTGCAAAAGAATATTCCATTAAAACAAAAATGTACATTTCTTAGCTGCATAATAAAAGCAACAAAAAAAAAAAAAAAAAAAGATGATACTTTGATAATGGAAATAAAAGCGCCCATTTTCAAACATTATAACAATGAAATGGCGCATGAATTCTCTTCTCCTCTCAGTCTTTGTCAGTCACTCTCTTTCTATTCTTTTCGTTTTTTTTTTTTCTCTCTGTCAGTATCCTTGTCTCGCTCCTTCTGAACATCGAATAGTTGCTGCAAACGAAAAAGAAAGAGAAAGAGAGAAAGAGAGAAAATAATTCGGTCAATAATTCCTTTTAAGCCATTGCAATATTGTTTCGTTGTCTGATTTGCACCAGAGCGTAATTGATGCTTTACATCAGCCAAAATAATGTAATTACAGGGTATTAATTATTATTATTTTTCTCTTGCTGCTGTTGTTGTTGTTGTTGTTGTTGTTGTTGTTGGTACACATTTTGTATGGTGCACGATGCACCGTATTGAACATCTTCTTCATCGCTTTCGCGTAGTATTCAATTCGTTTGGTATTTTTTCTTGTTTCAGTGAGAGTTTGTCCATATTCAATACGTAACATTCCATTTCACACAGATTTTTCATTCGATACTCTTTTTTTTTTAGTTAGTTCTCATTCCGTTTGCACATTGTTTTATTTTCATCATAATTCCTTCTTCTTATTCGTTGCCGTTGCCGTCATCATCATCGTCGGTATAACTTTTTCTTTCTTAATCATTGTGTAGTGTTCGATATTTGGTGTTCATGTCGCTGATGATCAAAAATCGCTGAATCAATCTTTCAATTGCTTTGGTCGGTGTCGATCTGCTTTTTATTGTTATAAATATAAAAATTGTTCCCGAGAGAGTGGGAAAGAGTGATTGCAATTTGCAATATCCGTCGAACTTCAAAGAGATTAACAAGTCAGAGTGGAAAAGAAAAGCTATAAAAGAGATATAGATAGTATGATGAGAACTAGAGATAGAGAGGGAGAAAGCGAGAAAGAAGACGAAAAAGAGAGATAGAGAGAGAGAGAAAGAGAGCGAGAAAAAACAACCATCTGAAATTGATTTAATTGTACTGAATTTGCGCAACCAAATTTCGTTTTTGTGCGTAAACTCGAAATGGCCAAAAAGATGCAACTACATCTCGCGACTTTATTAACCCAGTGTGTATAATACATTTTACAATTTAATATATAATAATCGGTCGTATCTTGTGATGCATCATCATCATCATCTGACGCTCAATATCTCTTTCTTTCTCTTTCTCTCTCTCTCTCACTCTCTTTTTCTCTCTCTCTCTCTCGCGCTCACCCTTTTATTCTCATTTGTTGTAAATGTAGAAGCCAATGTGTGCTATAATGTCGGCCATGATAACCTTTTTTGCATCGTGAATTGATTGTTGTTGTTTTGGTGCATACGTTATTGTTTTAGTTTTCATTTTCGTGTTCATTGCTATTTTGTTCCGATGATGCTTGTAATTTCATTACCCGAACCGCTTTCGGTCTCTGCTCAGATATCATCATTTCGATCATCTTGACTGTATGGCAGTGGCATCATTACAATGGCCATCTTCATTCGTTCCATCATCCTATCTCATTCGCTTATCTCCCATTCTAGCACACAATCGCTTTGCAATAATTAATAAATTAACCCGTAAGAAAAGACTTACCTGCCGAGTATCCCTTTCTCTCTCTCTCATGCACTTTCTTCCTCTCTTGCTCTCTCTTCCTTTCTTGCTCTCTCTTCCTCTCTTGCTCTCTCTCATGCTCTCCCTTCGTTTCTTGCCTCTCTCTCTTTCCACACTCTCGCTCTCTCTTCCTCACCCTCTGTATCTGTCACTGTCTCTTAACTTCTCTCTCTAACACACACTTGCAAACTCTTGCTCGACGTATGAACTGTGTACTGTTGACGGAACCGTCGCTTTGAGATAAAAAAAGAAAAAAAAAAACGCACAATCATAAGTTTGTTGTTTTATTCGTATCCGAATAAGTCTTCTTCGTTGATGTTTTTTTTTTTTCTTTTCGTACAATTTCGAAGAGAGCAAATGAGAATGATGCGACCAAATACATCGTATGATTTAACATACCAACAACTTTCATTTGCTTTGTTTTATATTGCATGCGATTGCTTTTAATTTTGGTTGTTGTTGGTGTTTCTGTTGCTTAGCCAACATATCCATCGTTAATGTTGTTGTTGTTGTTGTTTTTCTCTTTCTTATCTGTCTCTTTGCATTCGCCTTCGCCTTTTCATTGCATAGTGATAATTAATGTATGTTCGCTGTTGATACAAGTGCGTATGGTAATTTATCCGGGAATATCGTGTTTTGACCACGCTGTGTTATTTCATTCGTGTGCATTTTCATCTTCTTCATGCAATTGCAACAGAAAACACATGTTCTCATTATAATTTAATTTTCAGACCAAGTTACGACTGATGATGAATATCCCTTCGAGTGTATATGCCGGCCAACGAAAATTGAAAGAGAAATCAGCGCCAGACAACCATGTACCAAGTTTAATATTCATTTCATCGAATTCAAATCCATTGATGATATTATTTTGTATCGCTTGTCCTTTTTATGACATCATATGTCTTATTTGTACAATAACAAATTAATGAGCTCAAAAAATTGCTCAATATTTTTTTTTTTCCTCTCGACTTTTGATGATTTTCAAACTTTTTCAGTTTTGACATTTTTATGGTGTTTTTGTTTTTCCTCAATTTTTTTCTAATTTTTCTCAACGTTTTCGCTTCGTTTCTATTGCATTTCGCTGTAAATACATTTCTTTCTATTTTACCATTCACAATTATTTCCTCAATCGGTGAATTTCTTGGAGTTTTCTCGGAAAAAATCATTTTTGGTAAATAAAGAAATTGCCTCAAATTAGTTGAAATGAAAAAAAAAAAAACAAAACAAAACAAGAGAAAAACAAATGATTACATATCAATAAATAGTTCTTCTCTAGCTACATTATTTTACGATTAGATCGCTTTATAAACTCATAAAATATGAATTTGAAATGGCATATATTTAGTATTCGATCAAAAATGTGTTTGCATTCAATGCAATTTCAATACAAATGTAAATAATAAAGTTTGTTACCTTCTTTGCCCTTTGGCTGATTATTATGTAGTATGAGAGCGTATGATTGGAAAATGATCGGCGTTTCGAAATTGATTAAATCGATGACCGATCAAAAGATAGAACGAAAAAGTGTGAGAACGAACGAGAGATAACGAAAGTGAGAGAGATAGGCGAGAGAGAGAGAGAGAGAGAGAGAGAGAGAGAGTGAGAGAGAGAGAGTGAGAGAGAGAGAGAGAGTGAGAGAGATAGGCGAGAGAGAGAGAGATAGATATAGATCAATAGCAAGAAAAAACCGGCACATTGAAAATAAAAACCTTGATTATGGCTGGCTAACACGCCCGAAATAAGAAAAAAAAAAAAAAGAAAAAAAAAATGAAAAACTTGTGGAAGAAAAAAGCTCGCTATTGATATTGAAACTCATTTGGAATTCCATTGTGACTAATTTAAATTTAAATTTGACACCATCATCATACACCATCGATTGATCAGCTATTTTACATATCATGACCGTGCCTCTGTGCGTATGTGCAGTGAATTGCGTGCGCTCGTTGGCCTTTCTCATTTTCATTTGTTGCTGTCATATTTTCACATTGTTTATTAATCCTGGTCAAATGCAAGCAGGCACACAATGATGCTGAACAAACCATAATAACACAACAAAAAGGCAGAAAAAGAAGCGTGAACAAAAAAAGAAAAAAAAAAATATGATAGCCTCTTGGAATGAAGAAGGAAATGCGCGCGCAGAACCGTTAGCGAAATCAGATCCGATTGCACATGGAATGCACGAACGAATAAAAGACCAGAAAAAAAAAAAAAAAAAAAAAAAATAAAAAACCAAACACAAGTAAAACCAAAAATAAAATAAACACATCGAATCAGCAAACACGTTGAGGATGGAAATGCAAACAAATTGGAAAAGTTTCAAGTGAATTGCAAACTATTGAGTTTCTGTCATGCCGAGCCGAATGACGATGATTGGACGCATGAAAAATAGTCAATTTTCATTTTATTTCGTTTTTATGTATTTATTGGCCGGGCAATTTGCCTAATTTTTATTTTTTCACCATCATTTCCTCTTTCCTGCAAATTCAATGTGCGTGCTTTCTTTATGTGAGCTGCTGCAAGTAGTATCATCGTCATCATCATCGGTTTTGTTGCGCCAAACATTGCATTATAAGAGCAATATCGTATTTATTTCATTTCTACGCGAGTTCAGATGTGCATTTCTTTTGTATGCGAAACGATTCGGCTTTTCTTCTTCCATTCTTCTACATTTGAAATAATAAATGAGCATCGTTCGTAAAGCGATTTCATTAAATATTATTTATTTTGCAAAGTTTTTTTCCTTCGTATTCTCTACATTCGTCCGTTGATTATTTCTTATCGCTGGCACTTTTTTTTTTTTTTATTTTTGGTTACGGGCTCGAACACGAATGTGATTAAATTACACGATCTTTTTTCTTTTTTTTTCTTTTCCTGGAGAAATGTGACCAAATTTTGCGTGCAACACACTTTTTTTTTTTTTTTGCTTGAGAATGATTTTTTTTTTGTTCGGCGATGATTTTGCATGGAGTTTTATATCCTTAATTTTTCAGGCCTCATAATTTTTTTTTCTCTTTTTTTAATGTACGCATTTCGCGCTGAATTATTTCAGTTTTACATTTCATCTGCATTTGCATCGGCATCTTGAACTCTCTGAGCGGAATTTTTGCATGGATTATCTTCTCTCATTCTCTTTCTTTCTCTTTCTCTTTTCTCTCGCTCGCTCTCGGTCTCTCTCTTTTTCTCTCTCCCTCCCTCTCTCTCCCCCTCTCTCGCTCTCTCTCTCTCTCTCTCTCTCTCTGTCTCTCTCCCTCCCTCTCCCTCTCTCCCTCCCTCTCCCTCTCTCTCTCTTTCTCCCTTTCTCTCTCTCTTGCTCTCTCTCTCTCTCGCTCTTCCCCCTCTCTCTCTCTTCCCCTTTCTCGCTATCTCAATTTCTCTTTCTTCGTCTCTTTCTCTCTTCAACTAACACAGATTCGCTCACGATCACCTTCTATTCGTTCATTTAGTTTGGCTTGAGCTTATTTTCTTATTCATTTGCACACTCATGGAACGATCGTTTGTTATCAATTCCGTTTCAAGTCGAGGGTCATGTGATGGTGCACAGTCAATGTGAATCGGTACGTGGTCATCATCACCATTTCTTATTAATAAAACATTATTTATTTGAAACAATTATCCGAAAAATAAGAAGGAGAAAAAAAAATGACATCGTTTCTGGCATACACACGAATAAAATCGAATGACATCGTCTGATCACTGTACATATAAAGTCCGAAGACATTTTATGATGGTGATTACAAATTCAATGGATTGCCTGCGCCGCAAGCTTCATAAAATCACATCTCATTGCGATGAGCAGTATACACGATAATGTGATAAAGAAAGAGAAAGAATTACAAGACAAAAACAACGACAACGACGAAGGAACAATGAATCAATGCACAAAATTATTAAAAATGAAACGATTTGTGTAACTGATCAGTGCACATTGCATTTTCGGGGCCGTAATCGTGAGGTAGGTAGCCAACTGTGGATCGACAATAACGACAATGACCATTCCGATCCAACAAATTAATGATGCGCCGAAAAAAAAAGACGATAATGCATGAGCATACATAAAATAATAAACGATAACAATAAAATTGAATGTCGTGCCGAGTGTGAGGCAATGAATTTAATTTTCGTTGTAAGCAATATGCCTGATATAAACAAATGTGTCATCTCAGTGGAAATTTGTGTCTGAACCGATGTGTGCAGTGTGTGTGTGTGTGTGTGTCTATGTGTGTAATAAGCACATGCCCCAAAACATTCAAACGGAGCAAACAACCTATATCACAACACAGCAATCACACTGAGTTTTCAAACAGATTAGTTAAGTGAGAAAAATGAATGAAGAACAACGATACACAAAAAACGATGGCCAGTTGTGATCAAAATGAAAAAAGAATAAGAAGAAGAAAAAGACGACAACAACGACGACTTTGACTACGAAATAAAAAATCAACAGAGACAAAATCATTGGTGTAATCGGCATGAAGTCGCCCATGAAACGCATGCAAATATGAAAAAATGAATTATTAATTGGGAGTTTTTATCGTTTTATGTGCCATATAAAAGCAATTAATTCACATTTTATCGTAACGAATATGATTTCTGTATCTTCTTTGTGCATTTTTTTTTATGCTGTTACTTGTTTGCTCTCTCGATCACTCGCTCACTCTCTCTCTCTCTCTCACTCTCATTCTTTTTCTTTCTTCTTCTCATTGCGGCTTGGCATCAAACTGCCGCCTTTTATCATACATCGCTCGAAATATTTCATCACCGCATAAATGAATTTTTTTTTTTTTTTTTTTTTTATATTCAAATATTTTATGATTGGCTCAATACAAAAAAACACAAAATTAGTTCAATACAACACGAAAAATGGCCCGTTTGAGATAAAACAGGGTGCATACAGAGAGATAGAGAATGATGGGGAGAGAGACGGTAGAGGGAGAGAGACGGTAGAGGGAGAGAGACGGTAGAGGAGAGATAGAGAAAGAAAAAAATGAATAAAACAAAGAAAAAAAGTCGGTAAATCGCTTAAAGCGAGTCAATAAAACTGCTTCCGTCCTAAGAAATCAATTAACAAGCAATAATTTATGGTATGAATTTAGTCAGATTGAAACTTTTTCGCGAGAAAAATGCCTTTTCTGCGATTTGAAGCAGTTCATTTTTCTGTCGAAAACAATTCATTTTTTTTTTTTGTCTTTTCTCTTGCGCGAACTAACTTGAACTTTCCCTCGCTCCTTCTCGTTCTATCTCTTTCTCTCTATCTTACTGAGTTTCTTTCTCTCTGTCACTCTTGCTGTCCATCTCTTTCTATACCTCCCTCTTTTCCTTTATCACTTATTCGTGTTTAACCCTCTCGTTCCTTCTTTGAAAAAAAAAAAAAAAAAAAAAAAAAAAAACATAATTTTTGGCGATTGCATTTGAATTGAAATTTTAGTGTTTATTATTTTTCTTCATCCAATCTATTGTATTACAATTGGAAGTAAATAAGCTTGAAGCGATAACGAGCAAATCACAATCGATAAACGGTTGGCATTCCAAATATGTTGAAATAGATTGGTAAGCAGATGATTTGGTGTATGTTTTCCCCTCTAATTGTAACGCTTTGTTTCGTTTCAATCGTTTCGAGTGCAAAGTAATTTTTCATTATGATGATTTTGAGGAGTTTCAATCGATTTGAGAAAAGAAATATCACATGTCTCAATGTAGCACAATACAAAGAGTTCATAAAAAGCAGCAACAGCAATGGCATCATCATAATCATCATCATCATCATTGGCATGGATTGCAATGTTGTCACACACAAGAAGGAGCATAAAAGCAACAACAAAAATAACATCAACAAACAGTTGAAAAACATTTGATTTACTAACTCACACGTTGGTATTTGATGGTTATTATTTATTGTTTTGCCATTTGAACGGCAAATGAAGAGGAGAATGAAAAAAGAAAAAAAAAAAACACACACACAGTGTATATGGCAACGGTAGAATGAGAAAAAAAGTGTTTGAGTGAGAAAGAGAGAGAGAGAGAGAGAGAGAGAGAGAAAAGTGTGCAAAATTTGTTCATTTTATCGATTCAAGAAAACTTTGTTCTGAATGCTGTTCACAATTCGATACGAATCATTGAGATGTGTGAATGTGGTGTTTTTTTTTTTTTTTTTTTTTTTGTTATTTTATTTTATTTTTCTTCTCTTCACCACCTATCTATCCATCTCGAATGGCATTGTTCATTCAATTTTGTTTGCTAACAACGATCCAATCAACATTTAATTGTTTTCAAAATATTTGTTCGTTGTTTTTTCATGTCATGTATGCGTGTAAAATGTATACATATTATATATGTGTACCGATCTCACAATTCTAAATGAAGAAGCTTAATCGATGAAAATAGAAGGAAAACAAAAAGAAAAAAACATGGAGAGAAACAGTGCGCACGAACATCATTTATCAATCATCATCAAGGAGCGTATTAAATTTGTGAATTCCGATTAAATAACGAATTAGAGTCTTTTCGGGACTTTTTTTGTTTGTCTTTTTGTCTTTTTGTTTGTCGTTTGTTGCGAATCGAATTGGCATTTTGCAATGGCCCAAAATCCACCTGGATGCAAAATTACCATTACTTTTATCCGAATCTTGTCCGCTTCGATTCAACGTCGTATATTATGTTTTGTCGTTGATGTCGTTGATGTTGTTGTTGTTTATTTTTCATATTTTTCGAAAATAAACATAGATGATGAGGTTTCCCGCCTATAACAGTCTTTCCCGTATACAATAAATCGAACTAAATACAGCCCATTTGCTCCGAAATACGGAAACCATTTCAACAAAATTAAATGTCATAAATATCGTCAATTTATGCAATTTAAATGTTTCTACATGTGTGTTTTTGTTATTGATGATCGAACGTTTGTTTGTTTGTTTTAATTTTCTTTCATATGCATTGCATTTGCAGTGTTGATTGGAATTTAAGGAAATGATTGGATTAGACAGTCAATAAATGGCAAAATGCGTAAGGCGAAAAATATGCTATCATAAAAACTCATAAGCCACATGACACAAAGTGTTGGATGAAATGCATAAGAAAAAGAAAAACAAAAAACGAAAAAAAAAAAACGAAAAAAAAAAAAACAAAATTGATGAGAAAAATAATGGGAATGGAGATGGAGACGATGAAAAAGAAAATTCAAATCGACACCAAAACAAGAGAAAAACAAAGAATAAAGTGCTGTGCGACACAATGCAATTGCCAATTGATGAAGAGAGTATTACAACTGAGTAAGCGTGCGCAAGCGGGCGCACTCAAGCAAACGGTCAAATAGCTAAGCAATCAAATTGAAATGAGCAAATTGAATAATTGATGCACTTATTTCATATAATAAGGAGGAAAGAGAATCAACCAAATGAAAAAAAAAGAGGAAAAATAGCTGCAAAAAAAAAGAAATGAATATAAAAAGGAAAAAAAAAAAATGATAAGCAGACGACGAAGAAATGGAACACGCAGCCGTACACACGTAATTGAGTGAAACTGAGCGATAAACAGCACACGTAGAAGTGCATAGAGTTGGAAATTTCACGATGACACACAGAGAGCGAGAGATAGAGAAAGAGAGAGAGAGAGAGAGAGAGAGAGAGAAAGATAGAGAGAGAGATAGTGACTGAGGTGGAATAAGATAAAGAAAAAGAGAGCAATTGAGTGAGAAAAACGAAGAAATAATGCGCGCACCGTTGCGCATCGAGCTTGAAAATAATCACGTTAAATATGACTAACGTGTGACAGTGTGTAAAGCGTTTGAATGGCAATCACTTGCATGAAAAGAGAGATACTGATACAATCGAAATTACATTGAGCATTTCAAACAACTATACATACGTGCGAATTGAATGTACGAAAGACAGAGTGAGAGAATGATCAAAAGGCATGTGAATTAAAAACAACAACTCAACGAAGAAACGACCGAATGAACGAAGTAACAACTCATTGCACATAAAATTTTATTTATTTTTATTACTTGTTACATTATATCAAACGTGCTATGAATCCTATTTGGTTGGTAATGTTGTCCCTCTTATTCGCGCATATTATGAATGTACACACGTCCAGTCATGGCACTCAATGATATGGCAATCGAGCCGTAATTTTTTTTTATTTTATTTTTTTTTTTTCTGTTTTTTTTTTGTTGCTCGTCGTTGTTGTTCCGCAGAAAACCGACGAAATCGAGTACTTGCGAATAAAATGAGTGTGTGCCGTACGGTTTATGCGCTCATGGGGCCTCGGAGAAGAGTGCTCTCAAATTATTGCGCGAGTGTTAGTGGATTTGTAGTTAATATTTGTTATTATTATTGTTGTTGTTATTGTTGTTGGGATGATGTTGCACTCTGTACACTGAATTGAACGATGTAGGTAGCTTATTACCTCTCGATGGCCAAACTGAATAACATCCACAAGTATACAATGCACATCATATGAAAGATAGCGACCAGCGACAACGACAACGATCATTGCAAATAAGAGATGAAGAATGGAAAAAAAAAAGAAAAAAAAAAATTCATATATGTATAAAGTGAACCAGCGCCTCTATCAACCAAGTATATATTACAAGCAAAAGGTCTTAACTTTAATGCTTAACATTTGTTTGTTTGTTGCTTGAGTGTTTCTTCTGCTTTGTTCTACTACTGTTTTGTTATTGCTGTTCGTCGCCGTTGTCGTTGTCGACGGTTGCTGTTGCCGATCATGCTCAACGTTGTGCTCTGTTGTGTGTGCTTCAGCATTTTCTTACTCTTTCATGCGCAATACAGCGTGTGTGTGTGTGTGTGTGATTTTTTCGGTGTTGCCTTTGCCATTGCCTGAACCAAACCGAATGATGATGTTGATGTGATGTTTGGCTATATCATCGTTGTCGTCGTCGTCGTCGTCGTTGTTGTTGTTGTTGTTGTTTCGCTCCTCTCTGTGGCTCTCTGACTTTTTATGCCGGTTGTACTTGGCTCGAGAGTGTCTTCAGTCGTGAAATGACTCTTCTGTGAAAAACATCTACCTAATAAATACTGAGATTGATAATACGCGAAGAAGCGTGCACGCTCTTTAGCTATACACACGAAAATTTATCTGACAATACGCACAGCTCTCTAGATCTATCTATCTCTTTTGTGCTTGACTGGCACACACAGTGAAAGAGTATTAATAACAAAGTTGTTTATTTTCTGCGAAAAAACGAAAAAAAAAAAAAAAAAAGAAAAAACGAAAGACAAAAATAAAAAAAAAAGGCGAATGACGACTGAAGAGGTGACTCTGACTGGATAAAACAAAACACATAAAGTCACAAACGAATTACGCATAGTACCGCAAGCACAAAAACACACATATCGGGTGTAACGAGTGATTTGTTTTTTCTTCTTTTGAGCGCGCTATTTTAAACTGATCCGATTTTGTCGTCGATCGATTTATCAAGAACACATTAAAAAGGATTAAAACAATGATTCAACAAATATAATTACACAAAAGACCGACAACACACACAAAAGACAACAAATACTTATAAAAAAGGAAAAGAAAAGAAATGAAAAGATTGAAAAATTTAACAAAAATAAATGGCAACATTAATTTAGTGTTTTACATATCATAAATCTAGACGATATTCAAAGTGATCAATTCAAACGACAAAGAGTTTATCCATTTTGTTTGTTTATTCACAACATTTTGATAAAAATTTCTGTGTTTCATATCATCGCTCTTTTATGTTTATTTTGGCACAAGGAGAGACAATTTAATTACAAAATACACAAATTGTGCATTGCTATAATCAATGGTTCCGTACGTTGTTCAAGTTCATTTAATATTTCAACAAGTTGAAACGTTACAATTAATTGATAAGCAAGGTTGCCGCCCCATACCCAAGAAAGAAAGAAAGAACATCATTATTGCGTAAACATTTATCAGTGAACATTTATCTGGGTTAATCACAAATCGGTACTAATGTTTTAGTTTTTTTTTTTTTTTTATTTGCTTTCGTGGGAAATATTAAAATATAAGGTGTGTGATATTAAGTGAACAATTTGTGTGTGTGTGTAAGTTAAATGAGCACATTTTTTTTTTTTTGCTTATCATAAATTCCATCACAAATTCAATCAAAAATAAAAAAAAACACGAAGAAAAAAATTCAGCCGAAAATCTAAATTTCATTTAAAACAACAAAAAAAAAAACAATTTTACATATTCAATCGTTCAAGAACGAAAGATTTAATCGTGAAAAGAAACGGAAAAATTCCGACCGGAATTAGAAGAAGAAGAAGAAGAGTAAAAAAAAACTATGAATAAATTCGTAAATTCGAAATATTCGATTAAATAGACACCAAGAACGGCCGATTAAATTTCACAATAAAAAAACGGTTTACATTTTTTATTTATTTTTATTGTTTTTTTATTCGATTGCGAGCAAACATACACACACACGCGCCCGCGCGCTTATTGATATGAATGAGTGAATTATTTATTATGATGTGTGTTAATCGTCTTGCATGAAAATTTGAATCCGGTTAAAAAAAATTTTCAACTTGAACCTTATCGAATACGCAGAAAAATCGAAAAATATATAGGTGAATAATACCGATCGATGTCCATTAATATCGATTAGATTTACATATTCACACGAAATAAATGTAGAAATATAATAAAATAAATATTAAACGGAAAGAAAGGTGGAGAAACGAACAAGACAAAAAAACAAAAAAAAAAAACAAAAAAACAAAACAAAGCAAAAAATTATCAATAAATATTGTGTTTGTGATTGTATATAACTGAATACGATCGATATGCCAGTGACAACGACAAGGGATGAGTCACATAAACATTATGAATTTTGCTTATTGTCGTTATTTATATAAATGATTTTAGTCTTTACTAAACGATTTCAAGAACAAATCTGAATTATAACAAAATCAAAATTATAACGAAGAATTGTAGAGGTTGTCGTAATCGGCAGCAATAGCTACAGCAACAGCAACAGCAACAGCAACAGCAACAGCATCAGCAACAGCAACAGCAACAGCAACAGCTACAGCATCAGCGACGGCATATCTTTCAAATCAACAATATCTCGATTCAATGGAATGATCAACTGTATGGATGCAGATTAAGTGTTTCATTCCATATGAGAATGGGAATCCCACGTGTGTATTTCGTTGTAACACGTTGAAAGAAAAGACGAATTAAACGAAAAAAAAAATAAATAAAAAATAAAAATAAAACTACACAACAGCAAAACGTCAGAAACTATAAATAAAAACTGATTACTTGTTGTTCGCTCTTTCTCTCGTCGATCAGTTATTGTTCTTACCGTGAATGTTGTGCGAAATAATCAAATAGCGAAAGAGCAAAAAGAAAAAAAAAAACACAAAAAAAAAAAAACAACAAAAGCACAGACACAACGCGAGTGGATTTTTTCTTCTACTTTTTTTTTTCGTTTTTTAAATTGTTGTTTTTGAGGAGCAAGGCAAACGATGACATAGACACAATAACCGAATGCAAAAAGTCGAGAGAAGGCAAATTCGTTTGCTCATTTGATTTGATATATTCGTAAAGTGCTTGTGCAATAAACTTGAAATCAATTGAAAAACGCGGCAAATGTGAATTTTGTGTGTGTGTGTGTGAGAGAGACAGAGACAGAGAAATAAAGAGAAATAAAAAAAAAACGTCGACAGCAGCAGCAGCAGCAATAACAGTACCGAGACAGAAATCTCTTATTAGATGCACACAAATACACAAAACTGCGATAGAACGACCGAGAAGAATAAGGGAAAAGTGACGGTTTAATGGTTGAGTTGAACGCGCATGTGCACACACATCAAAATCCATAAAATAATTAACATAGCTAACCTTTGATCAGGAATATCATAATTTTTTTTTTTGTTTTGTTTTGTTTTCGTTGTTGCGCACGGCGTCCTCGTCGTGCTCGCACCGATTCCGTTTTTTCTTTGCTCTTGCTGGGAGATTCATTTGGGATTGGATTGGATTTGATTTTGTATCTTTCTCATTCACTCGGTTTTGTTTTTCCCTGCGAACAATAAAGGAGAGAAAGAGAAACGAAGAGAAAAAACAAAAGAGAAGAAAACGACATACATTCAATCATTAACACAATTTGTTTGTTGTTTTTTCATCGTCGTCGTTTCGTTTATTTGTATATGCATTTTAATATAACTTTAACTCGTTTCATCTCGCTCTTTTTAATGTTTTAATGAACAAGTTAATCAAGCAGAGAGCCAAGATAAACGCATGCTGATGCCAGTGCATGTGAACGGTCAAAGTAATAAAATCGACGAATATTATTGAGCATTGATTTTTCAAAATACACTAACAAATATTTTAACGAAAACAATCAAAGCAACAACAAATCAAAAAGAAAGAAAAATAAAGAGAGAAAGAGAGAAAGAGAGAAGATTGAGAAATTGAGAAAAACAGAGGAAAAAAAATAACACAAAATCAAAAGGAAACATATCTCAAACATCTTTGAACTACAGAAGAAAAAAAAAAAATCCCCAATCGACCGACCAAACAAACGAACAAAAGTCTAAAGAAGTTATGGAATATTTGATGAACAACGAATAAAATCCGTATGATCGTACAAAATTGCAAACAACCAAATAAACACATCAACAATGGCATTAATTGCACATTTTTATAATAGGTTCCATAGTGTGTATGCTGTTCCGTCGTATCGTTTTTGGTGCATTGTCACAAATTGCTGTCAGTAATTGTTTTTGTTTTTTTTTTTTCTTCATTTTTTTCAACATTTCCACACATCGATTCGAAATTGATTTGTGTTCGTGAGTGTGTTTTTTCTGATAAAATTTTATTCAATCATACATTTTTATTTGGCCAATAGTTCGTTGGTTAAGATAGTGTGATGATAATTAGGAGGCAAATAATCAATGAATGAAAACGAAGAGAGGAAAAAAAAAACACTCAATTCATATTCGAACGAAAAAGATAAAAAGTATAAAAATCCGAACTTTAGCGTGAAACAGTTATTGTGGTGACTACAAAAGAAAGGGAAATAAAAAGGCAACATCAAGAGACAAAAGCAGCAGGCGGTGGCACTAGGTCGATAATTGAATTAAATTACGTGCAAAAGTAAATGCAATCAATATACGAAAAATTGCATTGAACGGAAACAGCGAAAAAAAAAAAAAAAAAAAATATTGTTTTTGTTTTCTTCTCTCTTTCTGTGTTAAAATCAAATTAAACACGACAAACCAGAGCCTCAACCAATGTACAATTTCAGGACAGAGTGACAGAGTGCGAGAAAAAATTGAACAAAAAAAAAAAAATCAAAACGAGCAGGCAATGTTTCGATTTGCATTGAGCACGCAGTGTATAGACTTAAAGTGTAGTGAATTGATGCGACAACGACTACGACGGCGACGACGACGAAATCAACACCGACAACAACGACTCACTTACCACAAATAAGAAGGAAAATCATCGTCGTCTCTGTGCAGTTCTGTTGTGTTCTTTTTTTTTTTTTTTTTTCTTCATCTGTTGCAAAATTCTGCACGTCTTTCTTCTTTGCCGTTTAATTAACCATGGTGTGTGCATGAAAATTGTGTGTGTAACACATGTGTTAGTGTGTGTGTGTATGTGCGCGCGCGCGCGAGTTTTTATTTTTATCCGTTCGTTTTCGGGTCAAGCCATGTTTCATTTCGGTTCATGAATGCAACTCCAATCGAACTGCCATAAGGTATATAAAATGTATTGCACCATACCAAAATTGCGCATCTCATCACCACCACACTAGTTTTGCTGTTTTTTTTTTTTTTTTTTTTTTTTGAATTTTGTTTTGTTTCGATTCATTTTTCAATGGAAAATACTTTTAACGGCATCAAGAGGACTATTTTTTTTTTTTAATTCAATTTTTTACCAATCTGATATCTCCCACACTCAATTAAACAATATTGGTTTTATTCAACTTCGTGAGTGTATTTTACTTTTATTACGTGCATCAATATCGTCTCCTTTATTTCAATTTAAATATGATATTTTGTGCATCAAATACAAAACGCTAAAAGTGACGAATATAATAAATAATTTATGTGAATAAAATCAAAACTGTTTGATTCAAAAAGTGAAAAGTTGAAGTTACAAGAAAACTGAATGAAATTTCAGGGAAAAACAGAAGAATTTAAAAAAAAAAAAAGAAAAGGAAAAACGAAAGAATGTTCTGAGGAATAACCAAGAAAAATCCCAACAAAATTTGAATAAGAAAACATATTGAAGAAAAACAAAAGAAAAAAAAAAAAATTCGAAGAAAACCGAAAGAAATTTCAGAGCGAAAGAAAAAAACAAAAGAAAAAAAAAATTGGTTCAATGAAACCGATCTGCATGAAAAGAAAAAAAAGACCATTTTAAATTAGTGTTTATTTGCGATCACTTTTTTTTTTATGTGAATAAGCTTGAGGTGAATCATTTTTACGATTCAAAACACAGACGAATATCAAAATAAACGAAAAACAATAAAAAAACATTAAGAATATTTGTGCTTTCCATCATATCAATAGCCAATTGATACATCTTGTGCATATATGATAATCATCAGCGAATTTAAAATAAAGAATAAAATGAAAAAGAGATCAACACATTAACGAAAAAAGAGAAAATAACAAAAAAAAAAAAAGAAAAGATCGTGCATGGCATTCCATTGATTGATGTGCAATTTTCAAAATAAAATAATTTTCGCTGCATTTTAATAGTAAGTCAAACATAATTGTGAACGATAAAAAAAAAAACTGACAAAATTGAATAAAAGTGAAAAATAAGCAAAAGTAACAGAGATAGACACCATTTCATGATACAATCCGCATCTGTGATCACAGCAGCGAAGTTTTTGTAATAAGCATCAGTCATACATTCATTCAACAATCAACATACAACAAATCGGATAATTCGATAAGTAACACAGTTTCCTCCAGCACAACAAAACACCATCCATTTCCTCCAGCACAACAAAACACATCGAACAATCAAGGTAGCTATTTCTCTTCTGATTAAATGGTTTGTTTGTTTTTTGTTTTTTTTTTTTTTTTTTTTTTTTGCTTCATTTTTGTGTCTTTTGCTCAGATTATATTTCAAGATCATAAAATGTGTTGAGTTGTATGGAATTTCTTTGATCAATCGGATGGGTATTCAAAACTCGAAACGATCATTCAAACACCTTTTTTGTTCTCAATGAAAATCGGTCATAAAATTGTGGGGTTTTCAATTTATTTTTATCAAAATGATTGCCTTTCTTTTTATCCGCTCAATGTTTGAGTTGAATTTTATTTAAAAACTTCAGATTTTTGTCTTATCAATGGATCTAAAAAAAGAAAAGAAAAAAAAAAAATTTATGTTAATTTCAATGTCAAATATGTTGATTTTGTTCCAAAAAAAAACGTTGCACGTAAATAAAATCTTCGAAGGATTTTTTAAATAGAAAAAAAAGGGCTAATTTTGAATTGAATTCATTTCGAGTTTTGTCATTATCTCGTCTGTAAGAAAAAGTAAACATTTCATTTTGCCGGTTATTAAGAAATACGATGAACATTTCAATTAAAAAATGTTTTCAATAAGATTTAATAGAGTTTTTCCGTTGTTCAAATTGAAATCTTTTATATTAATGCATTTGATAAATACACGATGATTCGCAGCAAATCCAAACAAATCAATTCGAAGTTACAAGCTAATTATTATCGGTCGACGCATATAACATTCATCATGGCCTGCCAATCGATGCGTCGTTTGTTTCAAATTTTCTTGTTTACTCAATCAATTCAGTTGAATAAATTTGGCTGAACAAATTGAGTTTCAATTGCAATAACGGGGCTGATCACAAGTTAATGAAGTGATCATGAATGACTGTGTAAATTTTTCTTTGAATTTAACGAAGGAAAAAGAGAGAGAGAGAGAGAGAGAGAGAGAGAAAGAGAGAAAGAGAGAGAAGGAGAGAGCGCACGTATACACACAGTAGTGGAAAAAACAACATCGATACGGGATTAAAGCGCCACAACTACATGATGAGCAAACACAGATAGTAATTAGCTAGAGATGATTTGGTCGGCTGCGAAATCAATACGTCAACAAATTAATTGAAAACATGATCTTTTTATATACTGAGTGTTTCATAATTAAAAATTAATTTACCCCTTTTGATTAATTTGGAAATGTAGAATCTTTTTTTTTTTTTTATTTTTTTGCTTGTTTGAGGAAATTTCGATTGCCGAAAGGCACAATTTAAATTGAACTCCTTAACTCGTGTGTGAAATTGGCCTAAATTACAACATTGACCTATGCCGAAATATCAATTAGCAAAAGAAAACAAATGATGTTTGAAAGAGAAAATAATGAATAGAAGGACAGATATAGAGAGAAAGGGTGAGTAAGATAGAGAGAGGGAGAGGGAGATGGACGAAGATAGAGGAAGATAGATAGATAGATAGATAGATAGATAGAGAGAGAGAGAGAGAGAGAGAAAGAGAGAGAAAGGGAGAGAGAGAGAGAGAAAGAGAGAGAAAGGCAGAGAGAGAGAGAGAGAGAGAGAGAGGGAGAGAGAGGGAGAGGGGGAGAGAGCGATTGAGAGAAGGAAAAAGACTTAGAGTTAGTGGAAAATAGAGTGATAAGTGAAATTTGAATGATAGACCGATGTGAAATGAGTAAAATCTATTAGAAAAAAAGTCAATTTTAATTGGTTTCAATTTGAATTTGGTTAATCTTTTCGGCAATCGATCATCCGTTAGAATGAATTGTAAGCCTTCGTTTTGGATTTTTTTGAATTTTTCATTTGTGCGATTTTTCAGCAACAAAGGAAAATGAGGGAATTTATTAACTTTATACATCAGCATTGGTATCGATCGAAGTGTCAGATTTTATGTTTGATTCGATTGTTTTATGGGCAGTTCTTTTCTTTTTTTTTTTTTTTTTTTCATTTTCGTTTATATTTGTTTGTTTATCGATGCAAATGCATTTGATTTCATTGGTTTTTCGTTTGTCAAAGTGATCGATTCCATGCAAACTTCCACACAGGTTGCGGTAAATTTTGAACTTTTTTCCTTTGAAATCATTTACAATTCTCATTCATTTATGTGTTTGTTTGTATTTGTCTGTGTTGTTCTCAATTTTTGCATATTACCATGATTTGCATTTAAATTGGATCATTTATGTCGATTACATTGATTCCCGCCAATTGTAAGATGGTTTGTTGGCTTTCGTTGCTCTTCATTTTTATTGATTTACATTGTTTGCCGTTGTTCTATTTTCTATGCATGTTTCATTGTTGTGCGATTTTTTGTTTGTTCATTTATTTGTTTTCTCCTTTGATTTCTTTTAAAAACGATTACTGACATTGCGGTCTTCCTAATTATCTCAATTTGACGATCTCTTTGGATTCGGTTTAAAAGTCTTTCTCTCTCTCTCCCTCTCTCTCTCTCTCTTTCTCTCTCTCTCTCTCCCTTTCTCTCTCTCTCTCTCCCTTTCTCTCTCTCACTCTCTCTCTCTCTCTCTCTCTCTTTATTCGTGTGTGCATTTGTGCTTGCGCGCATATGCACTTCACAAACCAATTCCACAAATCAATAATTAAGTAATAAATTTGCATATTTGCAATAAAACCAATGTTTTGGTTAGGATGTGCGACAGACAACGTTGTTCACTGTGCACGATTAATGTTGTGAGAACGAGTGAACGACTGAGAAAGATGAAATGACATAGACGGACAGACAGAAAGAAAGATAGAGAGAGAGAGAGAGAGAGAGAGAGAGAGAGAGAGAGAGAGAGAGAAAGGAGTCAACGAGTCAAGTCACTTCTGATATCGGCTGCTATTTTCCACTTTATTGGTTTTTGCTAAGTGCTCTCTGCGTACGGTTGTGTGTAGATGCAATGCAATGCTTTTCAATATTTTCACGGATACGGTTATTTTTGTTTGTTAATATTGGGTGTCATAGTCGCATCTTGTCTCATGTACGCCAGCGCACTTGGCTTATTATTACTTTTTTTATTTTATTTATTTTTTGTTGCATTTGTTTGTTTGTTTGTTTATTTGTTGTCATCGTTTATTCTTTAATTCGCGGCTCTCATAAACATTGATCGCGACTTTCTTTCGAATTGACTTTGTTACGCGCCACACACATTCGAAAATGTGGTGGCGGTGTGACAATACCATTCGATGTTGTTCCGCGGCTTCTCGCTCTCTCACTCGCTCACACTTCATAAATAAAATTAACATTGATTGTTACTTTTTTGTTCATTATTTCAAATAAACTGAACGAACGAGCGACAAAAGAAAAAAAAAAATACAACGAAACACACCAATAAACAAACTGAAATGGATAGAAAAATGCTTTGAAATAATGTTCGTATCATTGGCGTCGCTGAATACTGATCGAATAAGATGACAAACAACAACAACAACAACAAATAGAAGAAACGAAAATAAAAAATAAAAAAAAAAAAAACGAACGAGCAATAAAAATAATAACTAAAAAGAATTATAGGAAAAGCAAATAGTTGACATTTTAAAACCACTCACCAACTCAAACAAAAACCCATAATAAAACAATTGAGATCAACAAATAGCTAAGCAATGATGCTTACAGAGAGCAAATGAGTCGAGTGTATGTGTGAGAAAGAGAACAAGATGGTGACCGAAACAGAAAAAGAGAAAGAGAGCGAGGGAGAGGGAGAGGGAGAGAGAGAGAGAGAAAATGAAAGATGATGTCTGTGGAAAAATGTTAGAAAATCAAAGTGGATATGTGAACTACACCTAAATTTCTCAAACATATGCTGTCCTAACCGCACTTAGAATTCTTCATCTTCTTCTCTCTCGACAATTTTTTGTTTTTTTTTTTTTTTTTTTTTTTCATAGACATAGACTGTAGTGCGCTCATTTGTGTCGCAGTCAAGAGTGGCTCATGTGTTGGCTCTTATTTTTTTCTTTTTTATTGGCTAAATGCACTCATTTCACATGTTCATTGTTTATCCAATTCGCGAGCTCCTATTGAAAATTGTTGAGAGCAGATTGCTTTACAGTGACAACAAATAAAAACACTGAAATGATCTAATGAACACATTCAATTTGGATTTAAAAATAGTTGCGTTGTGTTCATAATTGTTGTTTGTTATTTTTGCTTCATTCCTTTTCAATATGAAAATGACAAATGTCATTTATGGAAAATATTCACAGAACGAAAAAAAAAAGAAAAAAAAAAAACAAAACTGCACAATGTGATGGATGTCACTCTCGAAATGCACACGGTTAATTATGATCATTTACAATGTTGCATGGGTTTTTCTGTATGAGACGCTTTGATTTTTGAGTAATTGCTCAATTTAATGAACAACATCAACAACAACAATAACAACAAAATCAATTTCAATTTACATTCATGGTGTGCATTTTGTGATCTAATTAGTGATCGTAAATATGAATTTGCCAAAAGCTTACTAAACTCCTTTCACAATACACTAGATATGTTGGAAATGTTATGAAAATGGTTTTTTTTGTCCATCAAAAAAGCGAATTGAAACGTGACGAGCAAAGAAAAATTGAAAAAGAAAAAATGAAAAAAATCGAAATGGAATGAATCTATGGAAAATTCAACAAAAAACGTAATTTGTAGACGAAAATTGGCAATTTACCGATATCAAGGATTTTTCTCTTCACAAAGTAATTTTTACACATTTTTTTTTTTTTTTTTCAATTACAATCAACGAGAAAAATGTGCTTTTTTTGCACATAAATCGCACATTTCAACATTAAACGATAAAATCCATCCGTTCGAACGCATCAACTTGTGGAATAAAATGCATCAAACATTTTTTTTTCTCTCTGCGCAGACAGACTGAGTGATGAACAGATGGATAGAAAAAGAGATCGAGAGAGTGAGAGATAAAAAAAAAGAAAAAAATAGTCATCGAATTAAGTGATGCAATTGTTCGGTTCAATGATTTATTCAATTAGATCGCGCACGTTCACCGAATGTGTGCATGCATATCATTTGTCGGATGTGTTGGTTGCGTGAATGGTTGTTGTCTTGAGCCTATCATTATTATTATATTCTGTTAATAATTGGAAGCAAGACGGTGAGAGAGCGACAGAGAAGCAAAGAAAAAACCGATCAACCGATTGTATTTTTTATTTTGTTCTTCTTCTTCTATTATTCTGCGCAAATCAAATTTAATGCCGGCGGCAATAGTGCGATGTGGTTCCATACATGCTGGCATTGCTCGAAAGACCGATTGATACAATTCATAATGTTTGTTAAGGTCGAAAACGCGACGATGGAAAAAAACCATACACAAAGAGAGCGAGAGAGAGCGAGAGGGAGAGACAAGGAGAGAGAGAGAGAGAGAGAGAGAGAGAGAGAGAGAGAGGAACAGAGAAACTCGACTCTACTCGGTGTTCCGTTCACATACAAAATTAATTAAAATTGGCACGAAATTGACAATCTACAATGACGATACAGTTCAATATATATAATTTTTTGTTCATCTCTTTATTCACATCGTCTTCGATTGTTCGATTTGTTTTTTTTTTTTCTGCTGTTATTGGCGCGAATAATAAGCGTTGTTTTTTACTTTAGCGTATTTCCAATCAAATAATAAATAACGATCAAGCAACAAACAAACAAACGAAACGATCATAACGTTTTCAACCCAAATTGAAATGGACAGAATTTGCCAAGAAATGCATGGCAATTATAACACACTGAACAGCATCGATAACCGGCCGAGGAAAAATCATACGTTTCAATTAATGACTAAGATAGATGAAGAGGCAGAGCCGAAGTGAACAAGTAAGTAAGAAAAGGATCCATTGAGCAATGGAGTGTGAGAGAAAAAGAGAGAAAGAGAGAGCGAGAGAGAGAGAGAGAGAAAGAGAGAATTTGAGCACAAGCAAGCGGGTGAGCACATCGAACAAGCTAATGAACGATTCACTTTTCAACGCTCAACTCGTTATGGCACCTATTTATATGCAACAATTGCCATTATGCTGTGAACCGATTTGAATGTGTGTTTCACTTTTTTTTTTCTTTTTTTGCTCTTCTAGCCGGGCGAAGAAGTCGTCACTTTATGCAAAACAAGTTCAAATTGAATAAATGAGAATTGTGATTCCGAAGTTAGTGTGTGTGTGTGTGTGTATCTGTGTGTGTGCGTTATATTTTTCGTCTATTTCGTTGTTATTCTCTTCACATATGTTATGAATTGAATTATTGGCCAAATGCAGAGAGATAGTTGAAGCAAAACAGTCATGAGTTTGATTGTTGCGTTTTTATTCACAGTTCCAGTTCAAATGGAATCAAAAGCAAACTTTCAACAACAAATGTTCATTGTGGCAATCGTTTATGTTTGTATTTGCCTTCTTTTTTTTTTTTTTTTTTTTTTTTGTTCTTTTCTCATCGTGTTCGTTGTTTAAATGCACGCGACGACCTTCAACGACTGATGAGTATGCGCTCACTTCTCGTACAAACCGACATCATATCGAGAAAAAAAAAGTGATAGCATTGAATATTGTGCTTTTGTAGAATATTTTTAATAGGTTAAAATTGTTTCTCATCTTTGTTTGTCGCATATTCAAATCTCAAAATGACTATTTGAACGACACGATGATCAAAAGAAAAAAAAAAAGAAAAAAAAAGCAAAAAAAACACACAAAATCGAATCAAGCACGAAAACAAAAACTAACTAGAATGAGAACAAAGCACATTTGAATGTGCGAATCAGAAAGAAAAAAAACACGCAGCAAATCGATGTTTGACAAAATTATTTGTTGTGGTAAACGGCGAAAATCCTTCAAAAATTCGCCTTTTTTCATTGCAAATCATTAAAATTGGCGAAGAGATTGAGACAAAGAGACAGAGACAAACACACACACAGATAGAGAGAGAGAAGAGAGAGAGAGAGAGAGAGAGAGAGAGAGAGAGAGAGCAACAACAATGGATGCACAAAATTTATTTGCAATTATATGAAAGATGATGTTAAACATTTAATCAGCTTATTTGCTCGCAAATTTACGCGAATTGTAAATTATTTAACGTTTTAACTCTTATTTATACGTCGAAATTTCCACGAAAATCACACCAATGACCATGCAACGACTTACAGATAGAGATAGAAAGAGAAAGAGAGTGAGAGAGAGAAAGAGAGAAAAAAAAATTGCGAAAATAATAAACACCATGGATTGTGCACGCTAGAAAATGCATCATGAACCGCTAAGAAATGTATCTTAAGCACTCAATTTATAACATTTTTTTGTTTTGCTCTCTCTCTCTCTCTCCGTCTCGCTTAGTCTTTCGGTTTTTCTCTTGCCGTCGATCTCGCTCTCCATTGATTCGTCATAATTTTTAGTAAATCCGTGAAGTGCAAAAGGCACGAGTGAAAAAGGCACACCGAGAAAAAAAACAACAAGAAAAAACCACAACGGAGACGTCACATGCAAACGCATACAAAAATAAGAGAAAAACCTTTTTTTTTTTTATGTGCAAACAACGCACCGAAAATATAAAACGGTCAACCAGCGCATGACTTGTCGTCTTTCATTTCATATCGAATTGGAAACACGTAAATCACCACGAATTCGAATGATGAGGCAATGAAAATTCGCGGCAGCATCCAAAGGAAGAACACACTCGATGTGTAAAGATCGAATAAACAGCAAGTGACATCAAGAATGTTGCAAATGTTTAATGCATTTCGAGTGAAAGAATGAAGAGAGAGGGAGAGAGAGAGAGCGAGAGAGATAGAGAGATAGAGAGAGAGAGAGAGAGAAAGAGTGTGAGAGGTGCAGAGAATGATGACGAGAAATAAAAAAAAAAGAGCGTCAAGAGAATTAAGTGGATCATTTGATGATGATTTGAATGTATGTTTGGCGAAGAGGCCAAACAGCAGATAACGATTTGTGCACAGTGCCGATTTGTTAGTTGCGGTTATGTATATGCGATTGTCGGTGACATTGTTGCCCTTTTGCTGATTTCAGAATTTCTCTTTTCCAGCGCGCGCATGCTCTTGCGTTTTTTGCGCACAAATATTCAGCAGTTGTGGGCCGTTGTTCTTTTGCGTTCAACCTCGAGGTGTGTCACTGTTGTAACGATTGCTTTCTCAACCTCAAATCTATCTAATGGAAACGTATGTTAAAACTAAAAATGCAGTTGGTGTCAAGATCTTGTTCTTAATCGTATTTTATTTCACTGTATTTTCTTCGAGTTTTTTTTCTTTTTTTTTTTTATTTTTCTTATTCGTTCGTTTGCTATGCCGATCACCGATTTCCATTTATTGTTGTTGTTGTTGTTGTTTCCACACGGCCATCGAAAATATGTGCAGTTCCGTTTGCACTTGGTGCAAATCTTGTTGTTGCTGATGTGTGTGTGTGTGTGTGTGCTGCGCATCTTCAATTTCACCAACAGGAATTTTTTCGATTGATGTCACAGTCAGAGATTGCGAGTACTTGTATCATCGACTCACTTTTCTCTCGAACTGACTCATGTCTCTCTTTCTTTTTCAATTTGTTTCTCTGTTTCACTAACTCTCTCTCTCTCTCTCTCACTCAGTTTCTCTTCCATTCTCTTTCTTTCTAAATGACTCTTGTGGCAATGCACCTAGCAGTTAGTTTTGAGTATAAGCAGTTAGTAATCGCGCATATTTTTAACCATATTCATACGTAGCAAATAAAAAGAAAAAAAAACTTAAACAGAAAAAAAAGTGTAAGATCCACACAGAACAGCAAATAAACGCCATATGAGACAAAAAAAAAAAAAAAAGAAGAAGAAGAAGAAGAAGAAGAAGCAGAAGTGGCAACAGTGACGGCAACAACAAAACTTTATAATCGGGTAAATTGTGTGTATATTTGCGTATGGCATTGCTATCGCAAAGGTAAGCGAACCGCTCTTAGCTCTGGTATGTGAGAATATATAATCTTAACACCAAATCATCTCTCTCTCACTCTCTGCACAATATACAATAAATGCTCATATTGTGCTCGCGAGTGTACGATCATCGGCGGCAAATTAAATCGCCGTGACTGATTTATGACTTTGTTCCATTTTTCCGCCGTTGTTTCTACTGAATGTGTGTAAGCGAGAGAGAGAGAAAGAGAAAGAGAAAGAGAGAGAGAGAGAGAGCTGTTAGCTCGTCTTCAATTTTTATTATTATGATATTGTTACGTTCCTTTTTCTTCCTCATACCGTTGCACTTTTTATGTTTGTGTGCGCGCGCGCTCACACAATTACCTCTTTGTGTTCCATCACAATATGATCGCCACTCATTTCAATCTTTCCTCTTCTCGCCCGTTCATTGTTCGAATAAATGGTGCAAGCATTCACCTTATAGCACCTTCTTTTCATCTTCATTTCAGGTAATACGTTCATTTTTCGCTCTCTCTCTCTCTCTCTCGCTCTCTCTCTCTCTCTCTCTCTCTCTCTGTCTCTCTCTCGCTCTCTCTCTCTCTCTTGTCTCTCTCGCGCGCTCTCTCTCTCTCTCTCACTCTCTCTCACTCTCTCTCACTCTCTCTCTCTCTCACTCTCTCTCGCTCTCTCTCTCTCTCGCTCTCTCTCTCTCTCTGTCTCTCTCGCGCGCTCTCTCTCTCTCTCACTCTCTCTCACTCTCTCTCTCTCTCTCTCACTCTCTCTCGCTCTCTCTCTCGCTCTCTCTCTCTCTCTCTCGCTCTCGCTCTCGCTCTCTCTTCCTATCTTTTTGCTGTTATTATTATTGCGTTGTTGTTATAATCACATTATTTACATTTAAAGCGTTCGGTATTATGAGTTCTGAGTATTCTTTAAAATTGACTTGATTCATCGATATATCACACTAAAATCCAACACAATGAACAAAAAGGAGATCATTGTCATTGTGTACATTTTTCGGTGTTATATGTATGTTTTATTTTTCCCTTGCGTTTTGTCACCACGTCTCACCTTACCTCGCCTCATCTCTATTTTTACTTTGCATCCTTGCTACATTACGTGTGAATTGCCACTCGAATGAACGAATGAACAAACGCATGTACAATGCCAAATTTATTGTGTGTATTATTAATTTTATTAACCGCTTAACATGA